>JAQGCH010000065.1:0-37774 GCA_034699485.1 Nanhermannia elegantula
AACCCTAAACATCGTTCGGAAAGAGTAGCTTTCACTTTATTTAAATACTTGTTTAAACAGAGTGGCAGTATTGTTAAATAGGTATCTCTTATTTTAATTTAATTTTTATACTAAAATGAATGAGTGAGAGACCAAAAGGACTACTTCACTGTTCGAACAACACCTTTAAGCATCCTTTTGCAGAAAACAGGAGATACCGAACATAGTATAAGATAATACTTGTATAAAGAAAGTGAAGTTTATGGAAGTGAACACGTGATAGCATGTGCAGTCACTGAACCCAATTTGTGTCCGTCCAATCTAATGCTTATAGAATTTAATTAATAAAATCCACTTTATGTAGAAAGAAAAAGTTAGAAGAAAAAATGTTTTATGGATCTATTGCCTTATAATTTGATTTGAATTTTATGACTATTTATAAAAAAATCCGGTTTTTGCCAGACTTGATGAATAACAGAATCTGAACAGAATTAACTGTAACAAAAAAAGGTTCACTATTGATCCTGTATTATCCAAATAATGCTGTAATAAAATAATATATATGACAATCAAATAAAGTGAGTCATCTAATCACTGAGTCAACCATTTATGTTAACCAAATTCATTGCTCTCTAATTTTACTTTAACTAAGTTTTTCTTTAAGTAATTGATTCAAAAATTTAAACTTTATAAATAACAAATACTTAATTAATAGCCATTTTAACTATGATAATAAAAAGTTGTTCACACATTACAATACTTACGGGGTGATCGGCTTCAAGTTCTGATCCATAACTAAGTATATGATTAGCGAATCGATCGATGTCTCTGAGTTTACGTGGAAACCATGGAAGACTGTCTTCATTGTAATTCTGATCTCTTGATATTATTTGCAAATATTGTGTCAATTCTCTGAGTGATTCGAGCGCTTTATTTAAT
Organism: Nanhermannia elegantula; assembly: GCA_034699485.1. NCBI lineage: Eukaryota > Metazoa > Arthropoda > Arachnida > Sarcoptiformes > Nanhermanniidae > Nanhermannia > Nanhermannia elegantula. Next base: position 919 of record JAQGCH010000065.1, read on the forward strand.
TGTCCATTTTTTGAAGAACATTCAACTATGAATTCATAGTCGTCCTCAAATCTTTTTGATGATCGCGATTCAATTCTAGACAAATTGACGTTGTGGTCCTAATTTGTACAATTATTTGCATTCATTATCGCATATTAAAGCAATTTTATTTATCTTTAAAATTTATTAATTCAATAAAAGTAGGTCTCAGTTAATTATATACAAATGAAACATAATTTTAAGTTAAAAGCAAACAAATCACGTATGGTTTTAAAGCCAATCAAAATTGTTTTTAACCTAATTTTCTAAAGAGTAGAGATATAATATTCTGATAGAGATAAGGGTTAATGTCAGAGAATGAGAGAAGATTTTAATAATTTAGAAGCAGATGTGATTAATCATACAGTTATTTAAATACAAGTAAAGTAGTTTATGAAGCACATCATTGAGATATGGGTTGGGAAATATTAATTTTTTGACAAAATTTTTAACTAAAGCCTAGCACTACTTCATATATCGGTCTGACTCAATCAAACTAATTATCATAGAAGTAGATATAATTTGGTTCAGATATTTCTAAGATAATGTTTGTTTGGACACCAAATCACTCGTTTTGGTCGATGGATCTGATGGGTCCAATGGGTCCGATGGGTCAATATTGACAAATCTAAATAATCCTCTTTACAAATTGGACAAAAGATTCACTTTTACAAAGAGTAGTAAACACTTTGTGGATTACTTATAAAATACGATTTATGAATAAAATGTAATTAAATAATAATTGGCTGATAAATAACATATAAAGATTTCTAAAAATAATTTTCAAAATAAAACGAATGAATAATGAAAATTTTTAACATTAAAGAGTAACTGAGAGTAAATGTGTAAACGAAACAGTGCAACAGTCAAAGAGAACATTAACTCAGTCACTCAGTAACTTCAAAGTCAATGCTTTTGAAGTTTATTGCATTTAGAATTGCAAAATATCAGACATTTTAAGTTTGAAAATTTAAATTTCATTTAGTTTGAGTTTATTTGAGTTTGTAGAACCTAATATTAACATCAAATTCGCTAAAAAACTTAACTTTTAAATCAAAATATTTAAGAAAAATTGTTTTTAAACATTCTTAATAATAATTAGCAAATAAAATACTTAAGAATTATTATAACGGCTTTAAATACGTGTAAATTAAAAATTAAAAAAGAAAGTCTTTACTTAAATCATTTGAGTTTAGATTTAAGTTTGAGTTTAAGTTTTCAAAGCTTTAAAAGAATAATTTTTGATTTGATTATTTTAAAATTTAAGATTTTTGAAAAAAATATTTTAATTGAGTTTAAGTTTAGACAAATGTTTGAGTTTACTCTGCAAGCTCTGCAACACATGGATGCTAACAAATAAGATTCATCATATATTAATATTACTCTAAAGGTTATTGCCGTTAGAAAGTAATATATTTATACCTTAAATATTTTGAGTGCATCTGCAAGAGCTCCGACCTTTTCTTTCATAGAGAATATGACATTTACTGCATTGTCTTCATTGGGAGATTCCATTATATAATTGCCACCAGTCTTTCTCGCCGGACGAGCCTTAGAGTTGTTCAGGATCTGTGTAATTGATTAATAAATGGATATAAATATATAAGTTTTCTTTAACATAACAAGATTTTGCTTAAGCTTTTTGTTATTCAATATATTTTCTGATACTTTAACTTTATTGAATGCAAGCTATACTAAATTGGATTACAATTTTCAACTCTCGAGACATTTTATTGAAATTTTTAGTATAAGTAAGTTTATAACCTATTATTAGTTTATAATTACAAATATAATGAATGATCAGTCAATCGATTTGTTAATGAGAACAGTTTATATGATATGCGATATCAAGCCTTGTAATACATGTTAATGCAACACAAATAAGACAATTAACACTATTTTTGATCATTTATATTAAAGTAAAATTATTAAGTATTTCATTATAATACTGTTTGAATTAATTTGATTAAACGAAAGCCACACCTTTGAGTCTGTCTAAAGTCATTACTCTAAATATCGAAATTTCTTAAGTAAAGTCTGAGACAATCGAATTATATGAAGACTACCAAATACAAAATATTCTATGATATAAGTTAATGACTAAATTCTTAAGATTTGCTATTTATAGATTCAATGAGATCTTATTACATAATACAAGTAAAGCATTTTATATGCTGCAAAAGTTGACATTTTCTGCATTTTATTGCTTTCATTTTCTAGAATTAAAAAGATTTATCTAAAGGCAAATCAATTTTTCTCATACACGAGAGCAAAGATACTTCACAGCATCGCTTATTTACTTTTGAATTTTTTAGAAAATTAGAGCAAAATAAAAAAAACTAAAAGCAGTATTTCTGTAAACACTTTGTGTAAATGGTGTAAACTCACCAAATCAACTACTTTTTCTTCTTCTATAACCATTTTTTGCACTTTCGTGTTTCCGTTTGTGTTATTCTTAAAGTTGAACAAACTTTGGATACCTTACGAAAATGTTTGAGATCTCAATTCAACTTTTATTTGAAACTACACTAATATTAAATTGTTTTCTCAAACTTTAAAAGTGTTTTGCTCTGCAAAATCACACGCTCGCAAAAGTAATTAAATATCCTTGACTTGGGTCACCTATTGAATAGCCTTTGGCTCATCAGATATTTATTATTGCTTGTTATTGGTTTTAAACAGGATTTCCCAATATCTGGTGATGCACACAATGTCAATATCAATGTCGAAATTAAGAGCTGTCCTTGTCTTGCATTAAAAAAATTCAATATAATAAAGCTATTAAATTAACTTATAGCCTATAATTTTTGGGGAAATTAATTATGTCGTAACGGGTAAGATATGCTTTTTGGCATAGTTTTCGGTTTTAAAAAGTTAAATATCATTGAAATGATAATTTCTTCGACTCATTCTATCTTTTGCTGGTTTGTAAACATTACATTTCTATTGAATTTATTGATTGATAAATATTTATCACCTTATCATTTAGAATAAAATTAAAAACATGGTTAGACTATTACTGTCAAAATAGCTTACATTAAGCCAATAATTATATATCTTTAGATGTTTGTCTGTTTATAATTTTATAATTTATTCTGTAATTTTACGAAAAAATAAACTTTTTCATTATGTTAACGTTAATGAGCGTTATTGTTGAAAAACTATTTAAAAATTTAAATTCTACTCGTTATCTCGTAAATCATAATATTTGGTTAAAATTCATATTTTCTCAATTTTATTTTAATTTTTAATTCTTATCCATTTTTATAAATCTTTAATAACAAAATGAGGTAAGTTTGCAGTTATTACAGAATGACATTAATCTTCAAATAAAAGCTCTGATTTTAACAGAGATTCATCACATTTAAAAGAGGTTAACCAATCCTATAATCTTTTACTGTATTAACAAATTTAAATCATAAACTCAATAAGCTATTTAACTAAATCTAACCTCAAAACTACTGTAAAGCTTAACTGCATTCTGTAATTAAACAAATCATTCTTAACAATAGAATTCAATTAAAAAACTCATTAGAATGTTATATTCTCTTCTATTGCATATGTAATGCTATTGCTATTGCATTAAGTTATTAAATATATACAAGAAATATATCAAACTTAACTGCTTTTTAATTTAATAATCATATTCAAAACTTAAATTTAAAAAAAGTGATTACATAAATGGAATCTTTTTCTCCGCATTTATTAGTTATTTGTGTACAAAAAAAATTGTTTACAACATTGGAATCTTTTCTGCGCAATTGTATATCAAATTGACAACAAGCTCTTATAACTATTGTACAGACCTTTTTAAGTTAACTAAACTTATAATATTTGAGTTCATTTAAATCTCTTTTTTATTTAAAGTTAAAGTTAACTTCAGCTAAAAAACTTTAACTAAAATAAAGACCAAAAACTTAAATTATTTCAGTTTTTAAAACCTACTTTTGAATGCAAAGAATTCGAAGGTTTGTAATAGTGATGTAACTCTTTAGAAAATTTACTCCCATTTCCATTCCAATTCCATGAAATTTCAAGATTTCACTTCCATTCCATTCCACAACTTTTTTTTGCAAATTCCACTTCCATTCCATTCCATAATAGTTTAATAAGTATTGAATTACAGAATTGGAATGCAAGCATCATTATTAATGAATGATTTGATTGCAATGCAAATGTTGTCAATTCAATGCTTTCATATGAGAAATATTTTCAATTAAATATAAATCAAAATATAAAAAACAACAAAATAGCCCTTAAAGATACCTAAAGGTTACCTAAAAGTAACCTAAAAGTGTACGCCATTCTAAATAAGTAAAATATATGAAAATGTATAAAATATATAAAAGCTAAGTGAAACTATTGATCTAAACCTAAATTCCCGAACTAATACGAAATGTTCTCACAGGATATCATATAGTAATTAATAGTAAGAGAAAAATCCAAAATAAAAAACCCCAATAGTATATTATGTTACTCTAAATATAATCTTACTTGTGATTATTATAAAATTATTTAGTTCTGATATTTATTATTTAAAGTTTAAACAAAAAAATTTTTTTTAATGGAATTTCTATATTTTTTTCATTTCCACTTGCATTCCATTTTTTCTACATGGCTTCCACTTCCATCGAATTTTGAGATCCTCTTCCATTTTATTCCACGCATATTTTTCTAATTCCACTTCCATTCTGTGGAAGTGGAAGCAAAAGTTACATCGCTAGTTTGTAACTTAAATTTGAATAATATAAGCTGTGAAGCTACGGGAGCGCCTTGTGTTTATTTTTAATAAACAATTTTTACATCTTTAAATTGTGTAATCATTTTATTTATAACTTTAAAAACTGTAATAAAACTTAAATTTTAACTTAAAGTATTTCAGTTTTAAAACGTTTACTTTAACTAAAATTAATCATTTTATGATAAATAACTTTAAATAAAACTAATATTAATTCAAAAATTTTGCATAAGAGTGAGGTGCGTATATATGAGTACAGGTATTGCATATCCAACAAGTGGTTCCCAATTAAAGACACAACCGTAACTAGCTATAGCCTGAGCTAAAGGGTCAGGCAGAGGTCAAAGGTCCGACCTTCCAGGTGGGGGATAAACCTAAATATTTTTCAAATTTGAGGGTCAAAACTCATCGATTTCGTGTCACAATTTTTTCTCAGAATGCGGTTTCGGCCAAATTTTTAAAAAAATTTTCACATTACTAGAGAAACAATGATTATTTATACTATATTTTGACCAATTAAAACATAAATTTAAATAAAAGTCTTATAAACAAATTAAGATTGTAATCAAATCTGGTTTTATAAAAAGCCACTTATTTTTATAAACGAGAAATAAATATCAAATATTTTAAGTAATCTATTATTGCTTAGAGTTTATTTTTACCTTTTATTTTTTGAGCAGTCATTTCAATTGATAATCATTTTTTATTCATGTATTTTTGCTGTACTTGCACTCAACTTTTACAAATTTTTCATTGAAGGGAGTTTAGCTTTTGGATGTTCCAGGGAGGGGTACACCCTACCTACACCACCCTTTTTAACATCACTGGGGTTAGGGGGCCAAGCCTCCCCAAGCATTCTCAGAATTTATGTCTAAATTGTTAAATCCTCGATTTTTCCTATGTCTGACCCCCATTTAAAAACTGGCTATTGCAAGACTAGAAGGGAAAGTTGGTATTTTTCATGGTCTGAGTTACAATTTTTTCAATTTAATTAATATTATTATAATTTACAACTTTTTTCATTTCCTTCTATATCTCGATTCGAAGTCGATCTCGCTCACTACAAGAGACCTGACGCATAGGTTTTACATTGGTTTACATTGTTTAGGGCAGCGCTTCTCAACCGGTGTGCCGCGAGTTTCGGCGAGTGTGCCGCAAAAATTTTCCAATTTTGGAAAAATAATTTGAAATCGTAATGAAATATAGATATAAAATATTATGCATGAATGCATTCCAGGAATTACGTAGGCCGTAGCAGGCGATGAGCTTCAGTTGCGAAAATTGCGCGCATTCGATAGACACGTGATTTCTCAGTACTATTACAGGCTTTTTTTTCGTATAAGCTATACTTTACTGTAGTGCTTATAGCTTTAACTGACTGTAACAGTACAAAAAGTATTTTCTGTATTAAAGTTTGAATTTGAAAAGAACTTGAACGAAAATGGTCCCAAACACATGTGTGCCGCGAAAGCCTGAGATATCGGCGACGGTATGCCGCCATATGAAAAAGGTTGAGAAGCGCTGGTTTAGGGAAATCTTTTGCACACAATGTCACTAATACAATGTCCTTTTTTAACATTTTGCTCAAATATAATTCATTGGTATTATTTGCTTTACTTTTAATTTTTAATTTCAAATTTATTTTCTAAATGTATAACTGTTTAATAGAAGAGTAATACGGTAATTATTTGTATAGTAATGATTAAGGTAGTTTAAATTTTAAGGATAAGCTGAGCTGAACTTATCATAGCTCAAGCTAAAACTTAAGATCATTGCAGCTTCTGAGCTCTCATTTAATTACTGATGAGCATAATGAACCTCAGAACCTCTAGAACCCGAACCCGAACCCGAACCCGAACCCGAACCCGAACCCGAACCCGAACCTCGAACTTCAGGTTCAGGTTCGGGTTCGAGGTTCTACGGCTTCAGAACCTGAGATACTTGGTTCAGTTTTGAGTCTGAAGTTCTATTATTTATTAATACAAAAGTGTGCAAAAATGTAATTTTAGAATATTGTTTACAATGATTGATATATATGAAAATATTTTATATACAGAGGTTCTGAGGTTCGGGTTCGAGGTTCAAGTTTGTGACAGAGGTTTAGAACGTGCACGAACCTCTGGAACCCGAACCTGCTCATCTCTACTTTTAATGTTTAATAATATACAGTGTAGAATAAAGTATAAAAGTATTAGGAAAAATTGTGTGTGAAATTTGAAACTACTGCTATTCAAAATACAAAAGACATCACTTTATGAGTAGCTTTATTAAACAACATATCATTTGATATGCCACTTATGAATTAGATCAGCAGTATATGTTATTTTCAATAAACATAAAAAAATAAAATCAATAAAAGTTATTAAACTAATGAAAATGATGTGTTATGTATGTTCAAACTTCTTTGGTTTCCTTTGAAAGCAACCTTAATTGAGTTCTTCTCAATTTATGCGCTTTAATCGATAGCCTACTTTGTGATCCACCCGATAATGTATAAAATGTTTTCAATTGCTTCAATGAAGTGAGTCAACAAACTCTCTACAAACAAATTTTTCTGTGTTTTGGATTCTAAATTAATATAATAAGAAAAGCATTAATTTTTGATCCAATTTCTATTTAATCTTTGATATTTGTGCCTAAAGACATACGGGACTATTTTGCTCTTTTAAAAAAATGTTTCTCTTAATTTGAAGTTTGAATAATAGAAATAATAATTTGTTGTTTTGCAATATACTAACAATTTGAAGCTTATTTCTATTAATAGAACAGCATCTTTATTATTGACATGTATTAAAGCAGATTTATGTAAACGAATAAGCCTTACACTTGTTTACATTACATGTCCTTAAAATCTAATTAATTCTGGAGAATATTTGCATCAGATTTGCATTTACTCAATGTTTAAACAATTAATTGAAAGTTAATAATAACTCAAATTCGATTGGTTAAAATCAATGAGAACTTAGTTATTATCAGAAAAGTTATTTTAATTAATCTTTTATTTATAATTTGATGTTTTAGTCCTAATTTAGAAAATTTAAAATAACATTAATGGTAGTCATGGAAATAGTGTTTTCAAGAGTTTGATTGCGTTAATAATTCAATCTCAACCACTAGAACTTAGAGCTGTATAATTCGTATCATTTTATAGACATGTTATAAATTTTTAGTTTTCTACACCAATTTTAGGCTTACTTATAGACTAATCTCTGCATGACATGCGTTATAATTGGTTGTAAAATACCGTACACTAAATAATGGTATGTTTCTGGAACAAAATCATCAAAAAGTTCAAATGGTTGCTATGGCAAGGATTCTAAAGATTGAAATAAGAGTTTTTATGTACAAGAATGAAACATAGTATAGAAATACGCAGAAGCGCTCTAGAAATTGATCCAACGGTAGTGGCTTCCAAGTGAAAGATTATGTATTATACATGATTTGTAGGTAGAAAAAGTGGCATTACTTAGAAAAAGGCCTCAAAACAATTCATCTGTTGATACGCAGTAAAAGGTTAGAGTACTGCTAGTTTTCTATTTACAGTAAAACTAAAACAATAAAGACTAACACAAAAGCTGATTCTTATAATCTTACTTCAACAATCAATCGGTAAGAATATATTATAGTATTGTTAATTTGTTTTGTAATTTAAGCCAACCTTATTCTAACCAACACTTCGATAATATTGACTTTAATTTTATGCCAATTTTCTATTTCATGTTTAATGCCAGTTATGCAGCGTTGCGTTTATAGATTGTTACTTAGATTAAAATATCTTTTAAGTTATTCTGAATTTGTAAACAGGCAATCAATTTGTGTATTTGTGCTAAAAATTTTAATTAATTTTTAATTTCAAAGACAGTAATCAGTTGTAAAATAGAATGTAATAAATGGGGTAATCTGTGATTTTTTTATGACATTGACTTCAAATACTTTCTTCTTTTTTCGCTTTAATTCGGATTAATTAACTCAGTAAAGGTTTAATGTATTCTTGAGTTAATAAAAGTATCATTAAATTAACATAATTTCAGAGTTTAAAGTAATTTAACCTTTTTTTGATGTAATGATGCAATAAAAATAAATATTTCAACTAAATTCTAAATAACTTCTAAAATCTATTTTTTGGATTTATTAGGCTTTCTATTCTATGGTTTATATTCCATTAAATTTATGGTACTGTAAAACCTGAGGTTTACTATAACCAGACTATTACTATTCTATATATAGTATATACTGTATATATTATTAGCAGAGCCGCGACTTTTTCAGAGAAAAACTCAATTTAGTCTCAAATTTTTAACAAAAATAGCTAAAATTGAGAAAGTAATTCAAAACTAAATTTTAGCAAATTTAAAATTGTAATGACTCAGAGTTTAAACTATGAATTTGATCAAAATTAATAGAAATATCAATAAAAAACGAATATTTTGACGAAATTTGATATTATAAATGAAATTTTTACTTTATTAAGTTTATTGAGAAAATCGCTTTTATTACTTATAACCCTAAACATTTGAAAATATGGGGGAGAGAGAGCGCTCCTTAAAATATATGAGCCTAATATAGGAAAATTGACAGAAAAAGACCAAATTTAAAATTATAATTTTTTAAGTATAATCTAATTCCTAATTCTTAGTAATAATTTTCCAATTCGTGGAGCATTAAAGAAAATAGATTTTCAAATAAAGTCTTACTGTTTAAGAACATTTTTATCTAACAGAGTAAGTCTTGTAATTATTCTAAACTTAAAATTTGTTATTTATAAATGATATTTATTTAATTTTCCATACATTTAATTATAGTTATAATAATACCAAAACTGAACTGATGGTAATCTTATATAATTTATAAGTTATAAATGATATCTCTTGTAATGTTAAAATTATTCTCAATATATTTCTAAGTCATGGCTTTGTAATGCATGATAAATAAGGTACATATGACACAGTTTTTCTGAGAACCCAATCGATGCCACATAACTCAGTTTAGAGATAAGTTTCAGGAAGATTTTGTTATTCCCTCTGAATTACAATATCAATAATATAGCGTATGTTGGGAATGATGTGGGGTATGATAGATACGACATGCACTGTACAAACTGAAGTAAATGCAGGTGTTCTATGGATAGTAAGTCACGATTATTAATATTGTATTGTATAATATAGTATAGTCATGATTATGAAACAATAATAATTATTATTATGGAATAATTCTATTTGAATCCGTAATTTATTTTAGGTACAGAAAGGCTGCTATAGAGATACGAATCCGATAATGTAATAATCCATAAGTGAAAACTACAATTATGTTGTTCTTAACTGAAAACGAGAAATTATTTATTCTTATATTCGCTTCCTCTTTGTTCTTGTTGAGCGTTATAATTACAATATGTGTTGTATCGCCCATTTGTCTGTTCCACAAGTGGTTTTTCAAATCACAGAAAAAACAAGACATTAAAATTTGTTATCCAACTAAACAACTTCTAACTCAAGAATCGAAACACTTCCAGCTGTCAGTTGTGCCACATTATGGAGCAAACAATGAAATTGGATCCAAACAGAAAATCAACGGAACTAATGATTTCTCGATATTGATCGACAAAAGTAAACCAAAGAAATGTTCGATTGCTTCCGATTCAACAGCTTTCCCAGAAAATACATCAAAAATAAAGTTGGAGGCGAGCTATGAAACAGTTTCGAATATCAGTATTAGACTAGAAGTTAAAATAATAGAAGTTTGCGATCTTCAGCAGAGGGAATATTTGGTCGACCCTTCATGTTATGTGTCTATTATCTTATTGGGATTAAGAAATAGACGCAAAAGTCTTATCAATAAAGGTATTTATATAATATCAATACAAGTCAGTGCCATAATTAAGAGTTTTTCAATCAAATACTTTTATAACCAAAAACCACTAAATTTTATCATTTATTATACTTCTTATTATAAGACTATAATAGTCTTAATCAATAGAAAGGCTTTCAAAATATTTAAGTGTTGCGAAAATTTTCTGGTGGGTCACCAGAAGTGACGGCCCTTATATTCAATTAATTTGTATTCATCTAAAACTTCATTTAGCCTATACAGTGAGCCTATACAGTCATTAATTTGAGCACAAAATCAATTAATTTAATGAAATTCAAGTTCTAATTAGTCGTTGACTTTTGAATCTAATTTTCTTAGATTTCATGTTCTAATAGTTTTTTCAATTAAGAGATTTCCTCATGAATTGTAATTTATGTTGAAAATATAAATAGAATACAAAATGTTTAAATGTTTTAAACATTATTTTAATGTTATATAATTTAATTTTGAAGCCATTCCAAGCGAATTATACAGAACGGCTACTGCGAAGCGTTGCCTTAATCCTGTGTTCAATGAGACGTTTAAGTCGCAAGACTTGCCAAAAAGCATATTAAAAGACGGACTGTTGAAGCTTAAAGTCTATGATGACGAGCGTTATGCTAACGATATCTGTTTGGGTGAAGTGACAATTCCACTGAAAAAATTCGATAACACCACAAATAATGAGATCAAAATGTATAACTTGTGTTTCTCTAAAGAGGTGAGTAAACACTTATCTCTGCTATAAATTACAACCGCAGTCTGTTAATGAAACATTTTTAGTGCATACAAAGCAATAAACTTCAACGACTTTTTCAGTTTTATATAAAACTGTTTTTTATATTAGTACTAAAATTTTTGTAACAAAATTAACCAGAATTACTGTCTACAGACCATTTATAGGTCTTCGTTCAATATAGGGCTGTTATTTTCAGGAGAGGATTTATTTGAGGCTAAAAAATCGAGTTTTTTCTGGTTGGGAGGAAGGGTTAGAAATGTCGAGAGGGTTGGGCTGGAGTAGTCAGCCTCAAAGAAATCCGAACCTGGAATGAGACAGAATTGATAAATTGATGCTTTATGTTAAAAACTGATTTTTTTGTTTCAACACAAAATCTGAGAGCCGAGTAGTAAATGAACTCACGAGTGGGATTTTCAGTCCGATTTCTTAAACATTAGACTACCAGAGCTCATATGCTTTATATTTAATTTAATTTTTATATCTATTACTGTATTGATGTAAGTGTTTAGTAAAAGTAAATTAGTAATGACTTACTTATAAGTAATATTAAATAAAGCTTTAAATATACAAATTCAAAAAGTATGAAAACAAAGCATGTAAGTCCGGTAATTGAGTGGTTAATCGTGGGACGGGAAATCCGTAAGCTCAATTCCCACTCGGTTTTCATATAATTTGTGCTTAAAAAAATCAATACCAGTTACTTTGTATAAAAAGAGTGAAATTTAAGCTCAAATAAAAACTGATAGTATTAATAACAAGGGATAGTATACAGTCTATGACTGTTAACATAAGCGCGATCCTTTCCATAGTAAACATTAGTATTGCTAGTATTCCGTCGGTAACTTGGCCACTGGTCACTCGACACAGAATTTTGGGTTCATTTTATAGGTTCTCAGGGACGCTAATTATGAATATGAAATCAGTTTTTTGATATCTCTAACCGTTCCCATAGTAAAGCATTCATATCGGTAGTTTTCCGTCGGTAGCTTGGCCACTGGTCACTGGACACAGACTTTTGTGGTCATTTTAGAGGTTTTCAGGGACTCTGATTATGAATATGAAATCGGTTTTTTGATAGCTCTTACCGTTTTTGAGATCTATTCGGCGGCAGACAGACGGACAGACGGACAGAACAAATCTATAAGCGGCTCTTTCAGATCGCGCTAAAAATGTATTCATATTCCAATACCATTCTATAGAAAATTTAAAATAAGTAATCAAATCCAAGTATATTTAACGTCTACTTAAATTTAATTTTAGATTTAAATAATGATCTCCGGAGTATTTTTAGGCAATTTTTCGGTCTTTCCGAAGGAAGAAACAGAAATAGAAGGTTTATGATTGGGAGGGGTCAGAACTTCGGTTTTGGGGGATTGGGCCTAAAGTGTCAGAAAAGTTGGGCGGAATGGGCATAAGGTTTGTATGATAAGTTCGCCTCTAATGTGCAATATCAGTACCTGTACCGTATGTTCCAAGAATCTATTGAATGGGTATTCTGTATAATAAATGAATGCTCTCAAATAATTAGTATTTCAAACAAGATCTAGTTTTTAGACTTTTTAATTATTTACTCATTTATTTGTATTACTTTCTCAAAGCAATTAAAAGCTGTGTTTTTATGAGACATTAAACAAACCAAACAAAAAGTAATCAACAGAGAAAATTAGTTACAATACAGAATACAGTAAAATGTGAGGAATGAAATTAAGGTTTATTCGCTTCATATATTAAGTTTATTTGATTACATTTTCAAAGAATTTATTTTACTTAAGGGTTCAATTTTTAAAATTCTATTATTATCTTAATATTTCAATTACGAATAATTGAGTTTCACTAAAATAGTGTAAACATATTTTTTGTACAACTTTTAAGTAATTTTTTGAGTATTATTTGAGAACCAGACGTATACCATATGATTTACCATATGTCTACATATATTTTATAATTTTGTTGGTAAGCTGTGTGAAAATACACAAGACTATAAAATATTTGTAGACATGTAATCATTTGAAACAAGAACTCAAATGTGCAGCACAGCATTGATTCAACTCAAACTCATTCCCTACAATCCAGTCTTTAATAATGTAATATCGGACCAACTTTTAATCAGTAACAAAAATATTACCTCTAAAGACGGATCTTGGAAGAGATCCGAAACTTAATTCTAATACTCAAATTGCACTCAAAAAGTTACTTAATAGTTGTGCAAAAAATATAATTTCAATTAAAGCACACAACTCGAGATTTGGGTATAGTTTTTCGAAAACTCGTTGGGTTTGGGTGTGTATGGGTTTAGAGACTAATGGGTTTGGGTGGGTATGGGTTTGAAATTTCCTAACTTTTCCTTCACTATTCTACAGGTATCTTTGCATTGAGGGCATTGAGGTTTTAGATTTATTGCTTTCAGCTTTTTATAAAACACCTTTAAACAAACTCATGGATATCTCAATGAGTAATCTCCTAATTAGTAGTGTTTCGTAATTTCGTAATCTCCTAATTTATTTTAAAAAATTTAGAAAATTATAGAAAACATTTTTGTTTATTGAAAATTTTCAACACATGTGGGGAGCTTTATATGCATTAAGAGATATATTCGGCGATCATTTAATAAAATATGATATTAAGGATATATGGTCTGCTAGACTGCGCCATTTGTACAAACATAACATTAACTAGTTGTTATCATTGTTATAAAAGTAAATTTAGTTTAGTTAAGGTTAGGTTTGACCGAATGAGTTGCTTAGAATGGCTGAGCTTGAGTTTAAAAAGTTACAAAGTCAAAAGCTAACTGTAATTATCAAACAATTTTTGAACTCATTTGATTCCGGCTTCACTATTTATCTGTAGTTTTGAAATTGATTATACATTGTTCAAAATAATTCATATATTAAAGTAAATTTCATGATTTCAATTCTTATAATAGCAATGATTTGATGAGAGATAACATTTTATTAGTGTTGACATAAAGCCAAGTAAAGTCACGAATAATATTGATTTGTGACGTTAGAACACAATAAGAATAGACTGCATTAACATTTAGAGTTGACTAATATCTTGTTTTCACTTATTTAATCAGTCGAAAGGAGAGTTATTAATCGGCTTATGCTATTTGCCGACATCCAAACGTGTCACTGTCTCTATTGTTAAGGCAACAGTCAATCATACAGTTCATAATTCGACCTCAAGTAGTATTAGTAAGTTATAAATCAAACTTTTAAACCTTCATTGACTATGATATACCTGATATACTCCTGTTTTAAAACATCAAAGGTTACTATATTCGGGTTTTGATGTTCATTAACGGCAAACTCACAAAGAAGAAAAAGACGGCCACCAGTCAAAAGATGATTTGGGGCGACAATGAAACTCTTACCTTTGACCTGATGTCAGCTAATAGTGAGGAATCAGCCTTTATGTTGGTCTTATCGTCAAAGCTGGAGAACTCGCCGTCTCCGTCATCACCTGAAACCCCCGGGACTACAGAAAATGGTAACAAAGATTCTCGAAAAGACAGACATATCGGGCATTTGATAATTGGAAAAGAGTTTTGGGTGGAAATGAAAAGACAGCCCAGAAAACAAATATTAAAATGGCATAAATTATATTAATCTGATGTAAAATAAAAATATAATAAAAGGCCAATCGTAACAAACTGTGATTATTATCTTTTCAGCTAATTTATTGATATAAGAAATGTCCACATTTTTGTGTTCATAATACGCTTTAATTTATATATAAAATAACAAATACAGTAAATGTTTTTTCATTACAATTGCCTTTCGAGCAATTGTTTAACTACTTGTTTGTGTATCTTTTTGAACATGCGATTTACTGAGTCGTGGCATAAAATGTGACATAACTGTAATGTATAAAAATAAATATAAGTTATTATTACATTAATGTACTCAATAATTGATTTCTGATTAATAAATTATTATATTTACCTCTTTTAGACATTGAAATATCAATTATTTTAAAGTTTTCACTTTTATTGTTATCGCCTCCGACAGATACCACAAAAGGTAAGTCAGGATTTGCGCTCAAACTTAAAATTGCTCCGACGTTCAAATTTGAAAATTCTGTGATAAACTCCGCGTGTTTATCGTCGATGTCCCAAACCTTAACTAACTTGTCAGTGGATGCAGTGATTAGACAGCCATTACATGAAGAACTATATCATAAATTTATCAGATTCAAGACTAAAACGTAATTCATTTATTACGGTAATAGAAATAGCAATACCTTAACGCTAAACCAGTAACAGAGTCTGAATGTGCTTTAATAGAATAAATAGCTTTATTATTATTGCGTACATCAAAGTTGTATACGTGTCCATCAGATGTGGAGCACATAAATAGATATGGATTGTAATGATTCCAAATCACTTTTTCAACTTCACATTTGCCTGCATTCCATCTCTTGAAAGCTCCACTTTGACAGTCAACTAGTGAGACAACACCATTGCTGTCCCCAATCAATAAAGTCTGAGCTTCAAACGGATGAAATTTTAGTGATTGGACGTTATCTTTGAAATCTGAGAAACGAGTGATAACTTTACTACTGTTGAGATCCCAAAGACAACAGGATTTATCTGCAGATCCACTCGAAAGCATTTTACGAAGTAATGAATTCCACGATAGGTCCAGAACAGAGTCTTCGTGACCAATGAGTTTACTGACAGGTTCTAATGAGTTGACAGTGTCGATGTCCCAAATGGATATATCTTTAGACATATCGCCCACTGCTATATAATTAACACATTCTTCACTATTAGAGCTATAGTTAAGCCATTCAAAGCATATCGGATAAGCCGGTAAAATAACATCGTGATGTACGTAATGTTCGTCCTCTTCATTATAGACTAAAATTATAAATTAGTTTCCAATATAAAAATAATAATTAATTACTAAATGTTTGAGATTTTGAATAAAGCGAAAAATTTTACTAAAATTTTGAAAACAATTTTCAAATGTTTTTAAATAAAAGCTATATTTTCTGATACCTTGAACTTCAAGAACTGAAGCATCACTTTCCACATGTCCCACAAGTACTAAATTGTCGGTCGATTTTATGCTAAAGTCTTCTTTTTCTTCTGATTCCTAATCATAATAATTAAAAAAAATCATTTAATATTAAATTAAAATGCACTCAAATAATGTTCACATCTTCGTTGTCCTCATTTTGAAGATACGGGTCGTCATCATTAGAGGCGAAGACAGTCATATTCGCCAAACTTATTAAAGAGTTCTCTCCGAGCTCTCCGTCATCGTCGTCGTCATAATTGTCTAAATTATATCTTCGACTTATCATCTGATCATTATTTTCATTATTATCTTCAGTGCTGTGGTCATCGCATTCCTCTTCTGACGAGACACTCATCTGATCGTCATTTCTATTTGAAATTAAAATATAAATGTTTTTTATACAAAACAATAAGAATTTGTTGACTATTATTAGGACTAACTCTTGATTGGAGTCATGTTTTGCGACTTCTATCAAACGCTTGAAGTCTTCTTTAGTTAATTCAATCCTATTTGGAATCTCTTTACTGACACCTCTTTTTATCCAATAAACACATGGAATAAAATTTATTTTACTCATTCTTTTTGTTATTTATTCACTAATAAAACAATTTAACAAATAATTGAATTAAATAAATGCGAAACATATATTAAATTGTGTTAAAATTCAAACACGTGTTTTAGTTAAAGGGCTCACAAAATCCCAAAGTGTTGTCAAAATCTCTGTTCTCGGCTTCAAATTGAACCTAAATTCTAGTGAAAAAGTTTTGTTTCAGTAAATAATCCGTACTCGCAATAGTACTCAATTTCAGGGCTTTTTTGGTTTAATCAAAATAATACTGAAATAAGTTCAATGTTTACAAAAATGAATTTAAAAATAGATAAAAAAATAAATTTTAATTTTATAAATAAATATAAAAATTAATAAATAAAATTAATTAAAAAAAGAAAATATGAATTAATTTTAATAAAATGGTAAAAGTTTACAATCGTTCAGACAATAGAAACAATGAAATTAATAGTAATTATAATAGAAATACAACTAAGAAGTGGTCAAAAGTGAATTCATTTCTGCTTATATTCAAATCATTTTCTTTTTATACAAATATATTATTGTTTTTAATTGTTTGCATTTGTTTAATATCAACCATTTGTATACTGTATTGGTTGACATCATTCTCGACATCGCCTTTCACGACAGTATCATCTGATTCAAGAAATTCAAGATTTGAGTTATCATTAGAAGAATCAAAATATTTAGTATTACATGACTTTGACTCTGAATTCCTAATCGAAGAGAATAGTCCGCAATCGCTGCCAACCAATGACTCGTGCAATCACTTCAACTGTTTTGATGTCTATCGTTGTGGTAATTATGAGAATGGATTCAATTTAAATGAAGAGAGAATTAGTGTTTATATATATCCGTCTATTAATTACTTGGACTCTAATCAGAGGTCAATTTCTAGTCCTGTTTCACAACAATTTTGGCATTTATTGAAAGCAATAACCGATAGTCCGTACTATACTCCCAACCCATTGAATGCCTGTCTGTTTATACCAAATATAGATTTACTCAATCAGATGAATATCAGATTAGAAGAAACGTCACAAATATTGGCATCACTTTCGCATTGGAACCAAAAGGGCACAAATCATCTCATTTTTAATATGATTTCTGGATCTTTTCCTGACTATAACACTAGACTTGATGTCAATATCGGAAATGCAATCATAGCTGGCGGTGGGTTTGACTCATGGACTTATAGACCAACATTTGATGTTCCGATTCCTGTCTATAGCATTTTTAGTGATGAGAATCACTATAAAAATTCTGATGAAAACTCAATTTTGGCCAAAAAGCGCAAATCGCTTATAGTGTGTGCTCAATACGATTCAGTCAGCAATAGAGCTAAACGTATATTGACTGAACTCGAATCTGAACATTTTGATAATATTGTTCTTTTGCGGAATCAATGTTCTGCAAGCGATCCGACCAATCAAACCAATCAGACCAATGAGACTCACTCTCAAATCAAAATGTGTAGCTATCGCACAAACCTTAATGTCTATTATCCCCAAATTCTAATGGAATCAACATTTTGTCTTATTATGAAGACTGCATTTTTAGGTCATCCTATTCTCAGTGATTCCCTGATGTCGGGCTGTATTCCTGTAATAATTGTAGATAATTATGTTCTGCCATTCGAAGAAAAAATTGATTGGAAAAGAGCTTCGATAAGAATATGGGAGCACTCGTTACACGATTTGTTCAACATTTTAACCTCATTTTCAGAAAACAAAATCATTGAAATGCGTTCACAATCTTTATTTATATGGAAAAGATATTTCAGTTCAATGAAAACGATAGCATTGACAACACTTGACATTATAAATGAACGTATTTTCCCCAATTCAGTAAAACCTGCAGAATATTGGAATAGAGCCGACTCTACCTTTTTGTACAGAGAATATGCATTAATAAGCCCTAAGCTCTCTTCGCGACAATCAATTGGATTTACGGCAGTCATACTTACTTACGACAGATTAGAAACTCTTTACGAAGTGATTCGGTCTGTAGTGAGGGCTTCGAGTTGTGTCAAAGTTCTAGTCATTTGGAACAATCAACTAAAAAGTCCGCCACAAGTCAACAAATGGCCTCAAATTCATGTTCCTCTTCAAGTGATAGTCACCAAAGAAAATAAGTTGAGTAATCGTTTCTTTCCTTATGAATCTATTGAAACGGACGCTATTCTTGCCATTGATGACGACATTGTAATGTTAACTCCCGATGAACTTGAGTTCGGTTTTCAGGCCTGGAAAGAGTTTCCCGATAGGATCGTAGGCTTCCCTTCTCGTGTTCATCATTGGGATAATAAGACATCCAAATGGAAGTATGAGTCGGAATGGACTAATGATGTTTCTATGGTTCTGACTGGAGCTGCCTTTTATCACAAAGTTTGTCATCTTTTTAATACTAATCTCTTTTTTATTTAATGTAATAAATTTATTTATATTATTATTTTTAATTTAATCAGTATTACAATCATATATATACAAATATAATGCCGAATGAAATAAAGTTATGGGTCGATCAGCAAATGAATTGTGAAGACATTGCTATGAACTTTTTGGTAATACTCACTAAACTATTAATAGTTTGCAATAAATGAATATTTAATTAAAAATAATTAATTTTAAACGAAAAGGTATCGAACGTGACGGGAAAATCTCCGATCAAAGTGACTCCGAGAAAAAAGTTCAAATGTCCGGAGTGTACAAACGTTGAAATGCTTTCGGCTGATGTGGTTCAGCATCTTAATGAAAGGTCAGAATGTATTAATCGTTTCGCATCGATCTATAAAACTATGCCATTGAGAAGAGTCGAATTCAGGTTTGTTTTCAATTAGCTTTTTTCTAATTCAATATAATTTCAAAGTTATTATAATACTCCTTAGGGCTGATCCAGTTTTATATAAAGACAATTTGCCTGAAAAGCTAAAGAAATACAACTTAATTGGTAGCTTATGATGTCAATCATTTTTA
Organism: Nanhermannia elegantula; assembly: GCA_034699485.1. Classification (NCBI taxonomy): domain Eukaryota; kingdom Metazoa; phylum Arthropoda; class Arachnida; order Sarcoptiformes; family Nanhermanniidae; genus Nanhermannia; species Nanhermannia elegantula. Next base: position 20,825 of record JAQGCH010000065.1, read on the forward strand.
ATTGTTAATATTAATTTGCTTTAAGCACTCATTTTATTAGACTATATTACAATTTATAATTTATTTATTAATATAATTTTTTTATATTACTTTAATATATAATATTCAATTGTGTTCAAATTTTTTGTACTCTTAATTAATTTTACAATTCAGTTGATGTGTATTTGAGTAAAAATTAAATACTAATAAACTCATAAATGAGTATAGAGTCAAATAATACTGTTTTTTATTAATACTTTTATTTATTCATAAAATGTCATCAAATATTGATTAATAAGTTAATCAAATATCAATGGGTGTTATTGATGGCAAATAATTGTGATTTTGTTTCTCTTGATTTACAACTTTTAATACCGATTGAGACTCAGAAGAATCAATGCTTGACGTCATTGAATTATGTTTAGAGTCTGAAAAAATGCTGTAAACTGTTAAATAACCGCACAATCGTTGTAATCGAAACCTATCGACGTAGTCGAGTAATAGTATTCTATTTTTGTCATTAACATTAGTGCACTGAGCCATCAATATATACATGAATGTATTCAATTCGTTGGGTAGGATTCGTCTAAAGAAACATATTTTCGAAAGTCCGAAATCACTCGACAAATTCAAATACAAACTTCGAGCTCCGGTCCAGTCTTTCCAACTTTCTTCCAAAACACTATTAAAAGTGGTGTCAAGTGTTTTGAAGCCAAGAAAAATGTAAGCATGACTTGAGAGATAAACTTGATCTGCTTGAGAAGCACTTCTATAAGACGCGGCCGAATCCACTCTTATATTACAGGCAATCACAGGAAGTTGAATGCGCTGTATCTCCTCATACAAGCCCTGATATACAGTAAAGTCCTCTCCAAGCTCTCCATTGTCATTAATTTCTGATTTATCATTGCTTAGCATATTCACAGGCAGGTAATGTATAACAGGATAATTAACTGTAGTTGTGAACAAAATAAGCTGTTTTTTATATAGATTTAACCTGCTTTTGACCTTATCTTACCTCCTCTTTCCAATGTTTGCCAAATCTGTCCTATTTTACTAAAATTTGGGTGAGTGCATAACGCGCTTAATATCAAATCTTTCTGCTTTGTATACGACACACGCATTACTTCATTTATGACTATAAACGAAAATTTGACTAATTTTTGTATTTGAGATTCACTATTGATTGAAGTAATAACAGGTAATTCATTGTTTTCTTCCAAATCTGATTCTTCCTCAATCAAATATGAATTGGGAGTTGTGATCCTCTCTTCTCCAGACATTAACGCTTCCTTAAATATTTTTGTTGAAAAAAATTTTTCTTCATTCGCCAGTTTAATAATTTTTAAGTTAAAATCAATATAATAAAAGTAAAGGTAATCTAATTAATGCTTTTACAATTCAATAAAATGATTTGTATTTTTAAAATTTAGACATTAAAATGAATTAAAAATAGAATAAAATATTAGAATATCGTTATTTGCACGCATGTTAACTTTGCATTAATTAATCTTCAAACGTTTGCAATCAACTATCAGGAAACTTTATAACTTTTAAATTATATCTATTTTGCTTTATCGCGAATCAATGCTTCAGCAAATTATTAATAAACTGCATCCAAAAGCAATTTTACATTTTTTTTAATTACATACATATTTTACGTATAAGATTTATTCATAAGCTTTATATTCTTCAATCACTTTATTAAAAGCCAAGTTCAATAATTTGATGAGACTTTTCCGCATAGAATTACATTTCCTTAAATGCACTTCGATTTTAATTCTAATATTATTATTTTTTTAATGTGGATAATAAATGAATAGAATAAATGTTTGATTAATAAATGTGAATTAAAATTCAAATTTTAAGAAAATTATTGTTGCATTAATTGCATATGACATAAAGGTATAAAACACTATTATTATAATATCTAATATTTGTATTAAACTTATATCAATTCAATTCACAGAATGGAGTTTAAAATGTTAAATAGCGATGAAATTGATAGAACATTAATCCACAATTTTTTCTCTCTTAATGTAAATTCGTGTCACTCAGAGTGTCATTTATATCTTGATCATTAAATATTCTATTCGACTGTATAGAATACCAGTCACTAATACTCACAATAAGTTAAAATATAGCTGTATACCAATAAATTGCAAAGAAATATAAAAAATCCTATTCTTTCAGATTAAAACTCAGACATACCTTAAGTCCTTGCAATACAAGATAATAATTTCCTCATATACTGTAGAGCTGTTCCACAAAACAATTCTTTAAAAAAGTTTTTCAATCTTAATTTTTCTACTCAACATATTATAATAAATTGAATCATTTAATCACAAGTTGTTTAGAAACTTATTTTATATTTAAATAAACAAATAAATGTGATGTTTGTTATAAAAAGTGAATAAAATTTGAAATAAAAATAAGTAACTGTAACCACAAACTTATTACTCGATTTCTACAATTGAAGCTAAGCTTTAGTTCTCAATTAAGAAATGCTCAGTTTTATAATACAAGGTTAAGTTTGTAAATCAAAAGAGCAAATCTTAATTAGTCACCCAAAGCAGATACTATAGGAAAAAAACTTGTTTCCATAAGGCTTATAAACTGGAACTAAAAGCTAAACAAGAACTCGAATCAACGCTAACTAAAACACGTAAACTTACATAATCTGTAATCAACTATTATATTACAGAATCACGGTTTGTGATACATGGCATGTGACCACACATATCAAATTCTATTTAAAACTGACATTTCTATCAACAAATTTGATTAAAAAAGATTTTTTATCCACTTTTCACATTAACATACAGCCCTTAAAATTGATTAATTAATTGTTTTATAATATAAAACTTTTATATTATCGATAGAGTACTATTAATCAATGAGCAGACATATCATGTTTTGCATCTTTTGGGTGTTATTCGCTATAATTTAAGTAATCTATTGTAATATTAAGAATCAAATTCTACCTCAAAATATTAAATATAATGTAAAACTAAGTAATCAAAAAGCTATCAATAAATGTAGAAGAGATTCAATTTATTTTTGAATCTAATGATAGATAATTAAAATTTCTATTGACGAAAGATTCTGTAGTTCAGCAAACAAGTATTTTCTCGTTTCAATTGCTTAATCAAATTTAATATACTTTGACCAAAATATTAAAATTTGATTACAAAATAAAATGTTAATTTTCTCTTTTAATCAATTTTAATAAATCTCTATTTATTAATAAAAAAAAGTTACATTACTTGTAAACTTTCAATTCATATTAAATACTAATTATTTGTAAGCTATGATTTTGATTTGATTGACTCTTTCAATCATTATACTGCAGTCCTATTGATATCAAATTTGCTTTATTTATTACATAAATACCGATAATAATTTGTTTTTAGATTTTTAAATTAATTACTAATAAGAATTCGACTTATTTTGTGAATAATTTTCAAAACCTTAAATATACTGAGAATACAGTGAATCATGCAGTCAATGAGATGATAAGTAATTCCGATGAAACATATGTTATACAGCTTTTGAGCCATAGATTTGATAGATCTTTAGGTTCATATAATATATTTCTTTATTCAAATTAGTACTAAAGAGTTTATACAAAGATATGTGTATAATGTATCGCTATTATGCAGCTATTTTAATTCACATTCGTTTAGTTAAATATTTATAAACCTGTTATATTAAGTTTACAAATAATATATTATAGCTCTAAGTTAAAGCTTACTTTTTATTTTTTTGAACCTGATATTTAAAATGCAAATTATTAATTAGTTAATAATGGAATTGAGTCTTATTTCAATGAGATAAGCATTGAGACATTTCATATAATTAAAACATGTTATTGGATTACAGTTTTCGACTTTAATAACACGTTGTAACTTCAAATCCAAGGATTATTGCAGTCGTTATTAAATTTTACCATTTCAAATTAAAAAGAGTACATATTTATCAAACATTAATAAATAAACAACGAAAATAATAGCTATTGAAAGGCTAACTGATTTTCTAATGGAAAAATTGAAGCATTCTTTAGCACAATATTTACTGAATAGTCAATTTTATGCAATATTAGTTGCCTTACTTTTATTTTGCAGTATATCTAAGTATGGTATGGGTATAGGTTAGTATATCTACTTTACAGGTATAGTAGGCTTTTAAGGATTATTTGATATAATAATATTTTATTGGACTACTTTACTCAAATCATAACTTGTACATTACAGTACTGTATTGCAAATGATTGCAGTTTATTCAATATAAAGACATTGCAGCTGCAGTAATAATTATTTAGTTGGTCTGTCCAATTAGGACAATCCAGGTATAAATGTGTAGGTTGAGATCTAGACTCTAGAAATAGTGTAAAAAATTGTTGATGAGAGAAAGTTAATATACTGTATATGCATAGTGTTCATTATATAATATAATAGAAATTTTAAACTTTTGTTAAAATTGGAATAGAAGGAGAACATATATAATTATGATTAATGTTAGTCAATGCAAAAGTTGTATCAACAGGTGAATCATCAACTATTGCTGGTTGGGTTTGGTTCAATATTACACATTAAATTCTGTTCTGTGAAGTAAAGCTAAGGTAAGATTAAAACACAGTACAGATTGATAAGCAAAATGATATATGGGTATAGATTTGATATTTTACTGCTCTGTTGCATAACAAACTCTTGCAAAATTGTAAGTTTTATCAAACAATTAATTTTGTAAGAGTCTAGTCTTCTAATTTTTAGAACTTTTTTGGTTTTTGTTAATTATATCATTTATATGTGCTATGCATACAAAGCATACTTTTCAAATATTATTGATATCAGCATATGTTGCAGAACAAATATGAGTTCATTTATCCTCAACAACACGATTCCAGACTTAAACAATAATGATTATTGCAAAAAGATGACAAACATCTCTGATATCAACTTTAGTGGTCAACAAAATCCTATTAATTACCACAATAGGAACAGTCGTAAAGCTACGAAAAAAATAAATTACCGACGATATCGGTCTGGGTCTTCTTCAGATTCAGCCATAACTTTGTAAGTACTTTAAAGCTAATTTTTATTAACGCTATTAAAAGCTAACCCAGTTTTTATCAACGTTTCGATGCACAGAAAAGTTTTTGCTAAAATTCGACCATGGGTTAAAAATTTCCTTCAAGAATATTGTTATAAATTTTGTTGCTTTGACAAATACAATATTTTTAAATCCAATTTTTAAAAAATTGAACAATAAGTATAATTTTTGAGGAATTTGATAAAACGTAAATTATTTTAGAAATCACAGAATTGTTAAAATTATGTCATTGATATGCTATGTGTTCTTTATAAATCTATTTTGCTATAATCTGGGTGAATAAAATCGGTGTCTAACTGTAATTAATAGTAATTTTATTATTATTAATAGTAAGTAGCAGTAAATGTTTTGAATACAAGTTATAATATGTCATATTTAAAGTTATAAAATGTTGTCTATAAAGTGATTTAATACACATACTCGTTGCAAAACATACGTTAGTCATAACAGTTTTAATAACTTTTTTGAAAGATTCAATTGAATACAGGTGTAAAAGAATAAGGAGTTCATCAAACGTTTTAGTAAAATGTTTGAATCATTTATTTTAAGTTTGAATAATTTATTTTTGCTTCAAATTTGAATACCTTTAACTTATTTTTAGAATAAGAGTTATACTAATTTAAATAATATATATCAATTTTTAAGTCTGGCTCAAACATATTTAATGAGTTGCCAAATAAAATATGTTGCAGTATTCAAATCTAGAGCAAAATAATCTGTATGAAAATGAATACAGTACAGTACTATAAAATGAATTAATAAAATTAATATAATTTTTATGTATTTTTAGTGGAAATCTTATCCGTGTGAATAACTCAAGAGTGTTTACAAATTTCAAGTTATTTTGTGACTTTTATTGAATAAAAAATTTAGTTTTTTCAACCTTTTTAACCTACTTTTTAACCTATAATTCAAGCTTTAAATTCAAACTTAGTGTAGAGTTTTCTCAAAATTTTATGTATTTAGTATTCATTTTAGTGATTAAAATAAGGTTTTGGACGCATTATATTTGAAGAGTTAATACAGGTATTTGAAGAATGACCATAATATGTGTTTAGATATTATATTCTTTTTTATTTTGTGCACTGAACCACTAAAATTCTGTTAAATATTAAAAATATTCTGAAAATATATACAATTAAGTAACGTATTCCCTATTATACAGTGAAAATACTTTCGAAGAAGATGACAATAATATATTTACAGAGTCTACCGATTTATTGGATGATTTTGATTCCATAATTTGCAATTTTGCTTGTCTCGCATTACAAGAAAAGGTAAAATATTTTTTTATATATTTTATAAATTATATAGGTTCTTTATATAAGTTTATTCTAATAATATAATGTTACAATGGTACCAATATTTTTTGTTTTGTTTAACACAAGCCTTTTTCAAATGATATAAATTAAAAAACTTAATTGCTTAGATGTAATTTATTGAAATTTGTTTTTTTGTCAAAAATATGTTTGCGAAAACTAAAGCACTTTTTATTTACCAATAACGTTGGGTAATTTACGTAAATTGTTATTTAGGTGTAAATTTACATTTAAATTACGCGTAAATTACGAAAATTGTGTAATTTATAAAATAATCCAATTTATTTCGTTTTCATCGCCAACTCCCTAATAAGAGGAGATCTCACCGAAACCCCTGTTAACCGGTGAGATTTTTACAGTGTGTAGGCGTGGACAAACGCGTCGGGCCTCGAAAAGATCGAAATATAAATTAATTTTATGTGAAAGTTACTTTCTACGTCATTATCAACACAATGAATTAGCAATAAATTCGCAAATAATAGATTTAGAATTAAAATTTTTAGATTGAAAATAAGTTTGAACAGTTAATAAACGTTTATCTTGTGAATTTAAAAGTGATTCATAGTTTTTGTAATATTACTACTAAATTCAAAATCATAATATTTACATGCTTTTTCCATTTGGTTCATTAATACAATTATAAAAAATACGTTTATTTTTCATTTTTAGAGAATATTCTTTGAAAATTAAAATTTTTATAAAATACACATAGCCTACGCATAGCTTAATTTTGACCTCGTTGTTTTGCCTTAATTTACGCGTAACTTATAAATTTAAGTGTAATTTACGGGTGTAAATTATAAGTGTAACTTACACATGGCACAACATTATTTACCAATTTTCTAAATATTAAAACAGTTATATTTGCAAAGTTCTGAAAAAATTAATTTGAACCATCACTCAAATACTTGATAAATTGCTTTTCACTTAATTTAAACATTGAGCACAGATCAATATTTTTAACATAACTTTTAAATAGCATTCAGTGACATTCAGAACCTATAAAAATTAAACACTAATAAGTGTTAACTTAATTTATTTACTCTAAAAACTAATGGTTGTAAATCTTTTATACGACACATTGCAAATTTCAGCTGTCTTTCGATTCAAATTTAAAATAGAATAAATATTTTAAAATTAAATGTGAAAAATGTGAACCTTAGACACATCTCTAAGTGATTATACACATAATACTAGACCTCGGGGTTTTCAAAGTGTTAGTGCTCAGTTAGGGTCTCATTTTTAAATTCTTAAAAATGACGAGGAAGGGGTGTAAACTCAATATCTCTAACAGTATAATTCTTCTATAATATTTACTCGACCAACAATTACAACCCTTGTATCATAATTAGAGTCTACTTTTGGTAATTACCAAAATTTTTTTCTTAACTCCAAATTATTTTTTGACTAAATATAAGCACGAACTAAGTAATAACATATATTTTAAAAACTAATTAAAATTACTAGAATTTTTAAGGATATTTCCCAAATTGGTGTATTTGGCAAATTTAGTAATTCTTACCATATTAACCCCATATTGACCCCAAATTGATCCCAAATTGACCCCAAATTATTTAAACTATATAGAAAATCGATAGATTAACGATTAACGTAATTATCATTAAAATTAGATTCCTCTGAATTCTTCATTAATCAAAAGAATATTGGATGTCATCAAAAGATACTACAATTCTGCTGAATTAGAATGTTCTGTTGATAAATTTGGTTTCATTACAAACATTACACCAACTTCGAATCCAGAAGACAAGATTCATTTCTATATCGAATATTTAATCAGTGAACTACTTAATGTCCGTTCGACTAAACACTGGTCTGTCAGTTGTGAAAGTATAAAATGTTTGATTCGTGAATACGGGATTCCGAATAAAATAAGGGCTCAAATATGGCTTACATTCATCAAAGCAAAGATCGACGAAAATATTGATGTATTTCATTTTACAGTAGTTTTCAGTTTTTAATCATTCTTTTCATTTTGTAGATAAACGAAATTCTAAGACAAGTCAATGATAATGACAAACAAGTAATTAATTCTCAAATTGATGTTTTACGTCAAATCGATTTGGATATATGCCGAACATTTCCCAATCATAAAATGTTTATGAAAGATGCAGATGGAGTCAGATATTTGCAATTTTTCTCTATTAAATATTTATTGATAACTAGTTGTATTTTAATACAGATCTCAAGGTTGCGTCGAATACTCGTTGGATACTGTATTTATGTCAACTCTAGAGTCGGATATTGCCAGGGAATGAATTTTATCGCAGCATTGCTTCTAATAGTCTTTGATGGAAACGAAAAATATTCTCTAATGTATGCAATAAATAGTTTTTCATTGATAGCGTTGAGGCGTCAAAAAGAACCTCTAGAGAGGATTGATAGACCCTAAAAATTTGCAAACTCTATACTTATACAATCATATTAAGTGCTGTACATTACTAGATTGCAATAATGCAAAATCTATTCCTAATCTCATACTTTGAATACAAGTACATAAATACAAGTTAATAAATATTTTCGTATCATATAATTAGAGAATAAGTTTTTCGGAAAATCAAAAAGTTAAAAATCGAAGGGTTTAGAGGATGTATGTAAACTCCGATTGATTTTACAAAAATTCGGCGACTATATTCGGATAATTATGAAAATTATTAAAAATTAGCAAAAATATCTTCAATATCTCCGTTAAAATACAAACATTCGCACTTTAAGAGTTTCTTCACTCATTCGCGTTCGTTTGTCGTCTTGAATATCTCTTAATTTACTGAAAAAGGTTCGGCATCAATACTTTCATACGCCATAACTAAGGGATTCTGTAATTTACGGACAAATTAGAACTAAGAGAACATAAATCCGAAAGATATTTTTCTTAATCGGCGGGCATATTCAGATTATTCGGAGTATCCCATGGCAAACCCCCGAAAAACTTATTCTCTTCATATAATTTCAAATTTTTAAAACAAACTTTAATTAAGAAATGCTATAAAATTAATTTTTTCAATCAAATGCTTACTTGTTTTTAGATTTTAAATAATTTATTGTGTATCATACTGACATAACTATATTTGGTTTTAAAACTCCTTTATTCAATTATTTGTAACTAATTATAATTTTGTTTCCACTAATTTGTTATAGGGGTTTAATTTGTATAATCGATCATTATTTTCCTCCTCATTACTACGATCATCATTTAACAGGTAAAACCAATATTTATAAATTATTCAAATATATATAACTATAAACAATCTTAAGCTTGTAATCAGTTGTGTTAAACTCAATTTTGGTTTAAATTTCAAACCAAATTGAACTTCATATTTAAATTTTAAATTCTTATCAGAACTTTTGTAGTTATTCGTAAGAATACTCTAAAATCCTATGGACTCTAAGTTACAATATTTTACAGACAATAAATAATTAATAGATTCGGTAATTAATGCTGAAATTTAAATGCAATAATAGATCACTTGGAATGATTATTTAGATAAAAACCTCATACAGTTTCTTTATATATTTTATAAGACACACATTGCCGCTATTTATTAAAAATGAATTTCGCTCAAGTATTTGCTGACTTATCAAACTCCCTATAGAAAAAGCCTATGCTTCACTATTGTTTTATTTTGCTTCACTTTTACACTTTATCAAATTACTTTTACATTTTTGAATTTAGGCGTAAAATATTAAAGATTCAATTCTCCTAGAAATGAAAAGTACAGAATATTAAAATTTTTATGCTTACTATATTGAACAAAACAAAGCAAGAATTCAAAATAGTTAAAATTATGTAAAAACATCATTGTTCATTAATTTGTACAGTAGTTTGTGTGCTCTATAAATAGGTTCCAATAGATAGGTTATCTGGTATTTCAAGATTTATTAATGATTTATTGTAGAGTCTCATCATTATAAGTATAATAATTAATCTAATGATTTAAATTTATTAATCAGGCGCTCGAGCGGATCAAATGCTTCTTAAAGATTTGATTTCAAGTATAACTTCGAATATGAATACGAAGATTTTCACTGATTTAGTACTCGAAGAGATTACTAGTGCTCTGTCGTTGAATTGGTTTCTGTCACTATTTCACTCGTCTCTGCCCTGGCAAGTAAGTCATTTATAGCTAATATTGTATGTAATAAAATATATTTTACAATTCGCTCCAAATCTAATGGCTTAACAAAAAAACTATATTTTGCTTCCTTATCCCAAATAATTTAACTAACTTTTACTGAATCTAAATTAGTTGCCATATAATTAATGTGAAACCCGTATAATTGATAATTTTTTCATTCAATAAATTATTTGCCTAAACTGAGTGAACAAAATGAGCCATTTTTAATAAGTCTCAAAAAAATGTTTGCTTAAAAAACTTTAATACTAGTATATCTTATTTTGGAGTTTCATCGATTCAAACTAAATATTTAAGCTCAACCTATTTAAATAGGCCGATCTTTTTCTATACTTACCAAGTTGCTATTATACCTTGACATGTTCTCTTTTCTCAATCTGTTTCTATTTGTACCAATTGCTAGAAATTAAAATATAACTGTTGTCATATGTTTTTCAAAAAAATCATTTTTATTAACAAAAGTGCATTTAATTTATTATTTATATTTAGAAATCTCTTACATTTACAGTTATAATAAATAAAATTAATACTAATATAAGTGCATTATTTATAAAATTTTTACAATTTATGATTGATATGACCTCTTATCCCAATATTAACAGATAATATTTTTAGAGGCTTATAGACTCATATAACAGTTTATTTGATAATCACCAAAATTATGTCCAAATTATCACTATTTGAATTGAGATCTTATTTTATTGATTCGTTTGCAAAAGAGCACGTTTTATGACTGAGATTTTTTTTATAAAACTTTTAGTTAAGTTTAAGTCTTTATATTATTCCAATTTCTCACTTATCCTTTTTTCGAGACCCTGTAAGTCTTCAAAAAGTGTTAAAGTGATGTCATGTAGTGCAGACATTTCAGCGAACACTTCAGACATATTGCGTTTTGTTTGATCTTCAAATAGTTGTTCCTTTTGTTGAAAATGTTTGAAATTTGAGTGTCTTTTCTTATGTCTCTTTTTGAGAAAACTTGAGTTCGTTGTCGTTTCCATGACTTCATTTGTTTCTCTTGACTCGTGATTACCATTATTAAGAATCTGATTCTTTTTGATTAACTGAATGATTTGCTTTTGCTGTTGTGATAAGACTGTGTGATCAGCTCTTAAAGTGGCGATGTCTTGCACTAGTTGTTTGTCTTTATTAGTATTGAGAGTATTAGACGTTTCGATGTGATGACTGTAGTCTCTCTCAAGTTCATTAAATTCATGTCTAAGACGATTGATATTATCGATGAGCCAGGCTTTGGTCAACAGCCAATTGCGCTCCTTGTTAGAAGAGGAAGCCGTTGTTCCCTCATTTGTTTTCGGAATAGCATTTGATAAGTGATTGCTATCGATTGGCGTTACAGTCACCGGAGCTGCTGTGGTGATGGTAGTAATCGCCAACATTGTCACAAATATAGCCGTTTGTGAATACATTTTCAAGTTTATGAGCAATACTAATGACTAAACAAAATTCACAATTTGATAGTTGAAAGAAATCCACAAAATGTTAAATATATTAGAAATTAATATTTATTATAAACCAAATCGAATACAAATGTTAAAAATCACTAAAAATAATGAATAAGTATTTGCTGTGCACAGCATTTGGTGAATGCTTACTCGTTAGACATTACTATAACTTTGAGCTGAAAAGTTCAACAAAACTTTCTTCGTTGAGGTTTGAATTAGGAATAAACTAAAATTTTTACTGCAGATGTTTTTAAACTGGCGATCATCACAGAGTTAGCACAAAGTATAAGTTTGCCTTTGCCTTCAGGACAACTGAAAAGCCTCAATACGTGCAGCACGTCGTCAAATCTCGAGCACGCGTTTCAGTCTATATCCCCAGCACTACCCCCGCGAACAAAACTAAACAACTGCACCTGGCATTGGCTCTGGTTATTCTATGCCACTCTAGCAATAGTCAAAAGTTGAATTGACTAGTTTTTGAATCAATATAACAATACTGGCGGACAAAACCAATGCATATATTTCAGGCATATATTGAACTGTAGTTTGAGTTCAAACATATTGAATTCAACAAATTATTCTTTATAATTAAATAGAAATCATTCATAAAAGATATACCGTTGAAATATAAATGTGATGAGATCTCAGAACCTCTACATATGCAAAGCCTTAACGGTTAGGTCTTAATAAGCGGAAGTAAACCCATAATAACAAACAAACAAATAAATCGGCTTTACTTTCTTTCATGCTGTTTCATACATATAATAATTTGTATGAGATTTATATTAAGTATAACTATAAATATATATTAGATATTAAGCGCAGGATCTGATGACAAATCCTTCGTATATTCGGTCTAATGTTTGTTTAGTGTTTCGGAATTAGGCATTGCTTGAAAAGCAAAGTAATTTTGTTAATAAGAGTCAGTCTCAAAGCGGTTACTTTTATGTTGATTATGTTGATTGTCTGGCTCAACACCGATCTAAAGAGGCCTTCAGTCAGTCACGTTTGTCAGAAGATTCTCTTCTAAATAAAGCATTAATTGTCAGACACTTTTGAAGCTGTTCTACAGCTTTAGAACATCTGTGTTTTGATTATTTATTCATTTCAAATATTATTTGTTTATTTGACTCAAGAATTTGCTTTAATATTTCTAAAATATGATTTAAGCCTTACTTTCAAAAATAATAAAAAGTTGAATTTTCTATTTTTAAGCAAATATAATATCCATTAGTCATAAAAGTTTATTTCTAGAGCATCACTATTAGCATGTGTTTTAAGTAATTATTCTGCTTTTAACAACATATTGAAAGAGTTTAGATAACAACAAAGCAGATGCCCATCCATAGAATGGGCCGCATGTGTCGCGTGGCATCTGCTGGCTTGAAGCCTCAGTACCACTAAATTAAAGGGAGCGAAGCATTCGTCAAAGCCTTATAGATGCGTGTATTACCTGTTACTGATGAATAACACCTGGTCTATAGGGCACGTGCCACGTACTTAAACTATCGGTCACTTCTCAGTTTGCTATTTTAGATTCGCCTTATTTTTCATATAATCTTTTTCGCAAATCTTTTATTATTATTATTTATATCCTTCTCTTGTGAAGATATTTTGTTGAGTTTCTTTCTTTTGGTTTATACAAAAGTTTTTTATATTTTCAAAAAAATGTTTAATTGGAAAACTGGTTTTGAGGTTTTGAACTCATCCTTGTGTTTTCCAACAAAAAAAGGAACCTATACTACCTATTCAACCAACTATAACACATTTTGTTACCTAAGTCGATTTTAAATATTTCCATTCAATTTTTAGTATATCATAGAAAACATTCATTTATTTTAGTAATTACATAAAACATTTTATTGACTACTTTTCCATTCCTCTATTTTATTTCATATTATGATTTACAAGAGTCCATACATTTTTATGTGTTTATACATATGATTTAGTTATGAGAATCAATGAAAGCTAACCAACTAAAAGGCGAAATACTATAAGGCCTAACGGGAAGTTGCCGTTCATTGTTATTCATCAATAGGTTTTTAAGTTTAATACTTGAACGGCCACAAGCATACTATACATTTCATCTGTTCAACTATACTGACACCTTCTCTAAATTAAAATAACCATTTGTTGCTTCACAAGATGTGTTTCAATTTTACAAACAAAGCAAATATAGTTTTTCGTCAAGATTTTAGTAGTATTTCAATAAACTTTGAGCTTTTTTTAAATTGATTATTGAAAAGACATTCAAAAAAGTGCAATTCATTGTAGATTCACAATGAGTATCAAAATTTATTTTTTAGTTACATAACCTTTTTGTGTATTTAAAATATAGCTTAACTCATGATCCTTAAAATGACAGTGCATTACATGTCAGGAAATATGTTAATTATAAATATTTAACTTCGCAAAAGTTTAAAAATACTACCTATTGTGCAAATATTAACAATTTCAATAATTCAAATAAAATACTTTCTTCCTCTTTCAAAAATTAATATTCTATCATAATTTAAGTCTATCATAATCTCATATATATATCAGTTTTAATATATAATCAGTCACTTGAAATGATTTATATAATAATAAAAGGGTTTCTTTTCTTTCGACATTCAAACTTCACAATAAAATAATACAAAGTAATTATTTTGTTGATTAGATATCAATTTAATAAAATTAATTTTTAGTCTAAAGAGTTAAATTATTAAATTGACTGATTTATAGGTCCGTTTATTCATAATTGATTGTTTCTGGTTGGAAGGCGTCAAAGTATTGTTTAGATTCAGTCTGGCGTTAATAAAAATGGGACTTTATTCAGGTCCTATTGAAACAAACAGTTCAGGCGAATTAATAAATACAATTCGAGAGACAGCTAAAAATTGTTATGACGTTTTTGAACTGAAGAGAATTGCTTTTAATGAAGTGAAACTGCCAAAGAGGAAATATATGGCCACAAAAAGGTCATTCTATGTGAAGCAAATCAATAGTCAAATTGAAAAGTCGATGCAATCAATCGCTAAAGAGACAACTTCTCAATGGTTTCGAAGAAGAAGTAGTGAAATATTGGGCATTAAAAGAATGAATTATAAAGATGACGAGTGCAGAATTGTTATCAGTTTAGACCAAACAAAAGTTGCTGTTTGTAGAAAAAGTAACAAAGGATTGCATGAGATCTGTATACTTTATGTGGAAGACAGTCAAAAGTCTCTCATAACTCACTGGGCTTTTAAAAATCCATTTATGATCGGCATAACAAATGATGGCAATAGATTAATATGTAGTCATTATTCTACTAAAACTTTATCTAAAGCTAAAGATAACATGAAAATCGATTTGATTGGAGTTGATTTTGAGGCTTGCGGTGGCTTTTATTTAGAAGAATTGAATTCTGCGATTATTATTGGCTTTTATGGTCTAATTCTAAAGTATAAGATCGATAAAAAAGAATTTGAAAAAACAATGCTATTAAATGATAAATTTTCAAAAGTGGTTTCAGCGGATTTGGATAAAAAGTTAAAACTTATTTGGTTGGACACACTTTGCAATAATAACAATACACATAAATTCATTTGTTTCGATATAACTACTTTAGACGTTTATACAACCATTAATACGGATTGCTTTAGTATTCATAAATTCTCGATTTACAGCAATAAAAATAATTCATTAGTTATAGTCAAAAGTGATCCAATTAATGGCAAACTCATGAAAGCCATTGATATTCTTACTAATAATACACATAAAGAAAGGCTTTACGATTCAAATGAAGAAATATTTGACATACAATGCTTTTCAATTGTAAACCAAAATAATGAATTCATTATGCAATCATCAGATCATAAATCGCTGAATTCATGCTTAAACGATAAATCATTGGAAAATTTTATTATTTTAGTTACAAAAAACTCATCTGGAATTGCCATCGAATATAAATATCATAATTATTGGAAGAAAAGCGCTGTTTTAACTGATAAAGTAAGGGATATTTCAGAAATAAATGCCATTAAAATAGTGAGATTATTAAAAGACAAAACTGAATTTAATATAACATTAGTAGTCTATACATCTGTGAGTCAGTTAATTAATGTGAAATTTGTTTTAAATAGTGATTGCATCTAATCATAAATGAATTGAATCTATTATTGAATTTATTAAATAGCTTTTAAAGGGTGAAATCAAACCTATTTTATAACAATTCATGTAATTATTTGTCAAGTTTTCAGAAAATTACTTTTAAATTTGTATAAATGTAAATAAAATTGATTAAAGTTATTAATGGAATAATCTTTTAACTTTTGGCTTTGATGAGTATTGTCTTCATTTCTTAAATACATTAAAAATTTTCAAACAAAAAATTTTTAATTTTTACACAGATTCACAATTTAAGCATTTTTAAAGTGCAAAATGAAACATAATTTAACACAAATCAAGACTTTAAAGACAAAATATTCGGCACTCAAATCTAAATTATAATTTACATATACATTAGTTATTATGTGCTTGCTGCTGCTGCGACCGCACATCCCTCTACATTTTCGGGCCAATCGCAGACATTCTCATTAATATTGAAGACAAGATTTTGTGGACAAGGCATGTGATGTCGTCTCGTTCCTTCGCACATGTAATACATTGTACAATCCTTTTTATCTTTGTGATAACTTATATGTCCATCAGATTCTTCACATTTTACTTCATCTTTATTTTTTTCTATAGAGAAAGATAAATGTCTTAAATACAAAAATACTGAAATGGACTAAAAATCAAATAAAAACAAACAGAATGTTATTTATAAGAAAAGAATGAGTAATTCGTTTCTTGAGGTTAAGTTCTAAGGGTTAAGATCATGAAATTATATACTGTCCAATACTGTATGGCCTGACTAATGACAAGTTTTTACTGATAGCTACCTAAACATCACCTTAAAAAGTA
>JAQGCH010000066.1:0-37695 GCA_034699485.1 Nanhermannia elegantula
GTCACTCTGTAGCTATAGTCGATATGTGTGTGTTAGTGCATGTGACACATGCATGATTTGATTCACTTCTAAAGCCATTCCATCGCCTTTCGCATTATTACTGAATGGATAAATGACTTGTTTTGGTGTTATCTTTCCATTTATTGGTTTATGTTAGAGCTGCAATGGACCAGCACTGCTCTTTTGACAATCAATTTGACTGATTATTTTACGAGTTTAAGTGTTATGCTTTTGATTTTTCTATAGATAAACAAGTTTTGAGACAATTAAAAGTCAGATTATCTTACAATACAATTATAATATAAGTTTAAGACATACTAAACTTGAAACTCCAAGATTTTAGTTAACGTTAA
Organism: Nanhermannia elegantula; assembly: GCA_034699485.1. Taxonomy (NCBI): domain Eukaryota; kingdom Metazoa; phylum Arthropoda; class Arachnida; order Sarcoptiformes; family Nanhermanniidae; genus Nanhermannia; species Nanhermannia elegantula. The sequence continues at coordinate 354 of JAQGCH010000066.1, forward strand.
TGTTAAAAAATTTTGATTTCAAAAATCAAATTTATAAGTGAATGAAAACAGATTATAAGTTAGTTTACACTATTCAGTTGTGAGCACTGATATCTTTTGTTAGAAAGACTATTCAGTTAAAAGTTTAAACTGATTTGCATTTAGAAAACATTAAGCAAAGACTCAAATAGTTGAATATAAATTATTGTTTGACATTCAAACAGAAGACAAGAATAAGAGAAATATCATCTAACAGTTGCACTACTGTTCTTTTGAAGCCTAGATCTAAGGGTGAATCCGATTCGTTACGCTCTGGTATCGTATATTTTCTTATTCTGTTTCTCTGTTAGACTTCTTCACATCTTATTTAAGAGTTAACTTTAGGACTGCACTAAAAAGAATGCTGAAACTCATGTGAACAACAGAGGTATTCTTCAAAAAGCGAAGGCTATAGTGAACGATAGGAACGATTCGTTTTGTGTTGTCTCTATTGTCACACAGATATCTTTGTACAGCAGGTAATGCTTATTGAGCGGTAACATAACACTGATGGTTGATGTCAATGGTAATGGCATTGCCACCATTTGATGCATTATGGGGAGAGTGAGGATCACATTCTACAAGAAGAGGCGCACCATTTCTCTCCTATTCATTCTTTAGGCAATAGCGATACCGGTGCCTTTACTTTCAAAGCCAGAAGAGAGATATATATAATATATAAGTTATATATATGGCTATATTAGTGTGTGCGCTGGTGTGACGGCAATAGCGTCTATATATAAGCATAACATATATATTTGGACCGACCAACTAGACTGAGGTAATTAATCATTGGGAATTAAGCGTGTCTGCAGCGTCTTTGGACATGAACACCAAACACAATATGTACCACTGATGCTATTGGAAATGCAGTGATTCGTCTTTTTTTGTTGTTAGTATAGTTTAGGATCGCGCCCTCATCAACTTCGCGGCTGTCATCTTATGTTATATACATTCAGAACCAATAAAATGAAATGCCATCCATTGATCACTTGGTTCACAATCATTCACATCTTTTTTCATGCAATTCTCCCTTTTTTTATATGAGAAACATTAGAGAAAATGTGTAAACGGAAGAAAGAGATATTGCGCTGCACTGAATAATACTCTATTATAAACCATTTCTGATGCATGATTTAAAGGGGGCTTCACTTACACTTAGGCAATTATTTTATGTTTATGGTTACGCTTCTGTTGTGATCGACGATTCAAATCTGTTTTCCGTTCGACGACCTTATTTAATGTAAACTTTTTTAGTTTTTAACTTCACTGCAAATAAAATTCCAAAACCAAAAGGGGAACAGATCTCTTGCAGTTCAAGAGCACTCCTGGTGTTTAGGTTTACCATTTGAATTAAGCTCGACCACAGTCTATACTAGAAATTATTATTGCCTTTTATTAATGCCTTTACAAGTATGAGTTAAGCTTTTGTTATAGTAAATTATGAATGAGTTGAACCTTAAATATATTATCAAATTGTTGTATTATTTAATATTTAAATAGTTGGATAATCATAAAAAATTACTCCTTTGAGTTAAAGCAATTATTAGCTTAAACTATACAGTATTTGTATACAAAAACAGTTACTATAGTTCTGGTACAATTGTGTTTTTCTTGAACTATTCAAATGAATGTAATTCATTGATATATTCACACACATATCAGTTAACTATTGATAACATTTATAACATACTATAAAATAAAGCTTCTTATCTAATAATAAGAGAGGACACTAACTCCTAAATCGTAAGGATATGTCTCTGTCTGTCTGTCTGACTCATTCATCGAATTATTCTCTCAATGGTATTCTCATTGGTCTCCTTTCTCTCCCCACACAAACAAAAACTCTTCTTCATTCTTATCGTCAAAAATGTGAATTTGAAAATTTTAATTTTTGTTTCGGTCGCACCAATATTTCCAATTGAGAATAGGCTCAAATAGTCCTATTGTTATATTCAGCCCTTTCCGCTTCCTCGTCAATAGAGATGTCACATTAATGGTCAGTCTCAGAGCTTATGTCCCATACTTGAGTCAAATGCCAGAAAGAGAGATACCCTGCTGTGCCTTCGCAGGACTCACAATGGAAAGGAAGAGATTCAAAATTGAAAAGCACCTCAATATAAGGTATGAGCCAAACTCATTCTTCTCCGGCGTTCTTCTTCTCATGGATACTTCAGCTGTCAGGACTCCTCTGCCAATAGCTTTATTGAAAGATAACTCTCCTTTTGTTAGTGAAGACGTTTGTTATGAATTTTGTGGCCCATCTAATGCAACACATGTATTAGCAATCAGTTTCCTCTTCAATTTCTTATTATGTTCTGTATTTGTTCAAAGAAAAGGTTTATTCTTGTAATATTCCAGTTTTGTTTGTGCACCTGTCCTGTCCTTTCGTCTCATTATTTTTATTAATTTATATTATATTATTGTTTAATTTAATTTATATACAGATTATAATATAGATATTGTCATATTCTCACCAAATGTTTTTAAGTTATTTTTATATAATTTTAAAGTTCTTTAAATATTTCAAAGTTTGAAACACAATAAACAATTAATAACGAGTCAAATCAATATTTAATTAAACTTTAATACTAATGAATTATGTAAATTAGAGAAATCTTAAACTACCGGTAGTTTATACATCTCTTTATGATTATCAAAATCATCAGAATAAATAAAGCTTAACCACAAGGTATTTGTTTACACAAAGTTTAAACTACAGACAAATATCAGTAAAGAAGAAAATGTTAACTTCACAGATACTCTTCTGGGTCTAGAAATAAATTTTGAAATAGTTTTCTTTTAAATATAAACTTAAAATTTGTTCAAATATTTAGACATAAATAATATATTTAGAATTCAAAAAGGGTTTTATTCAATAAAAGTATATCTAAAACATTTTACTTTGATTTCTAAGCCAAAACTTGAAGTTCGTTAAGTAGAAGTGAATTATGCAAATCATTACACGAAAGAGTGAAATATCGCTTAAATTTATTTAAATCTGGTTATTGTGTTTATATCAAAAGCAACACAGAAGGGCTCAGTTATTCTTCTTAATAAAATAGAAAAAATATAGATGACAGATAGTATGGGATGAGATAGCTATAAGTTTTACGGGATTGCATACGTTATTTCAATAGTGACTTAGCATTGGACAGATACTAATAATATAATGCATGGGAAACCACGCCATCCACTTATTCAATGTCTTCACCATAAGTAAGACATTCAGAACTGCACCTTTTTTCCTATTCTAGAGATGATGTCAATGAAAAAAGAGAATGAGAAGATATACATTCTTGTAAGCTTATGTATTGGTGTAGCGCTACCTTTTCACTTATTCTCTCTTTCACTATATAAGGTCTACAACTTTTGGAAATGGAATAAACAGAATTGACAATGAAAGAGGAGCGTTAATGGTCTTTGCCTAACGTCATGATGTGATGGCTTATTTAAGAATAAGCGTCACAATCACACAATAAGTATTGTCACCATTTCTTATTGTGATCTCTTTTTTGTAACAAATATGTTTGAAATAATATAAAATTTATTCATACATTTACTGGAATACTGAGCTTTCAAATAAAAGATGAAAAATTGTCTAATTTTGGCCTAACTATTGTTACAAAAAATATTAGTTATAGATTTGTCAAATAGTATCTGTTCATTTCACTGTCAGTATATTTAACAAATATTTAAAACTCTTGTCTCTCTGCGAACTAAGGTGTCAAAAATGCCCCTGAATTTCATTTGTCTTATTATTTTTATGTAACTATGAGTACAGCTCAATAAATATTAGTGTATTAAATATTTTTGATTTTTTCCAGAGCACTAAAAGTACTAAATTTAGTATAAATTATAAATATATAGCTAAATGTTAAAATGTTAAAATGAAAAAATATTATCATTCTAGAATGTTATGTTCCCCTAATTCTAATGTATTATTCGGGATAATTTAACTCTGAGGTATAAAATTCGTTCAAATTATTTTTCTAATAATCTATTATTATATTCAATTTTTGAACTATTTTATTTGTTAATCTAGCATCTATGAAAAATTCACTAAATTTTGAATGAAGAAACTAAATTTAGTATTTTACAAAGCCAGTATAAGCAAATCGATAGAGTACTTGAGATTCTGAGATTGTTGAATCAGATATGCCAAAGCGCTGCCCAAAACTAGTTCACAATAAAATAACAATTAAATTGAAAAAGAAATTAAAATAATAAGTTATTGTATTTAAATTAATATCAAACGAATAATTGTGTAACTTAATTAATAATATAAATAATAATAAACATGTATATTTTCTCAACTAATTAAAAAATTTACTCTTAAAAATACATGTATCAGTTCAATCAATAGAATTTTTACTAGTATTATATCTTTGATAAATAAAATATTTGTTGAACTATTCATATTACAAATTAATTCATTGATTGTAATAGAGTTACAAAAAAGGAAGTTTTTTGCACCGATAGTCATCCGGTGACACCTAAATGATCACAAATTTGGTTTCATTATAATCGCCAGTTGAGCCCCTCTTCGGTACACATAATATTTATGTCAGGGCTTAAAAGAATGTTATACAGAGAGAAAAGAGGGTTTCAGAATCAAATTGAGCAAAAAACTGATGAACGATGTCAGACCACTTCTCTGTACTACCGTTTATTATATACCAGGACAGGAATAAATATATCAGCAATAGTAAAGTTAGACGCAGTGCTGTTTTTGCTGTTTTTATGGCGTAAAGATGTATTTGCGAGCATTACAACAACTTGTTCAAAGTTTGGCGCAATTTCAATAGCGACCACCTCCTGGGGTAACCATCTGTCTGTCTGAGATGATAAAGTGATCAGACCCTTATACTCGTCGTCATAATCATCTATATGATTAAGACCCCCACACACTCACACTTTAAAAGCATAATTCAATATATAACTAAATTTAGAGAAGCGCTAACAATATATAAATTCTTTCAGAGAAAGAGATTGATTTAAAATTTTTCTATTCAGCGAAGTGTGAATTTCTAAGTTTAAAGTTTTGGACATTTTTTGACTTAAATACAATGTTGAAAAGAGAAAAATCCCAATATTCCATAGCAATAAATTTAATCCTATCTTTTTCTGGTCTCTCTTTTTCTATTCAATAAACATAGCATTGAAAGGATCTATTGATGTCTCACTTCCTAAAATACTAGTACAAGTAGTACACCTTTGCTTCAATGCTTCGATGGACTGAAGTGCCCCACGATTTGCGTTTTTGATTCAAATTCAATTGGATGTCTCACACATTTTCTGCTTTTCTCTTAGTTCTCTGTTCGCATCGTTTGTTTCCTTCTTATTCTGCGCTTTAACCAGAAGGCGAAAAAGCGTTAAGTCCCTCAACACCAATAGAGAATAGGACTAAGAATATTGAGTGAGTGCTACTCCTCTATGAATTCAATTGTCTGCATATAGTTTATGGTCCAACACTTTACCCCAAAAAGATTAACCATTTGTATAATAGTGGCGGAAGTTTTCATAATTATTTAAATTTTTGTTTGAATTGAATTTCTTTACAATATATGTTTCAAATTAATTTTTCAATAAAATTTCAATAAACTTTTGTAAAGATTGGAATAATTTAATTCATAAGAATTGGTTTTAAGGGTTACGCCACTCGTGAATCCCTGGAGCTAAAGACGTCGAAAAAATAAAGCCATCCTTTTGGAAAAAAGAAGATAGAAATACTTAGTCCTCAAATTGTGTGTCTCACCCGTCTCTCTCTCTCTCTCTCTCTCTCTCTCTCTCTCTCTGCTTATAACTCACTCCAACACCGGTTCAAAAGTCCTATTGTATTACCGAAAGGACCATAAGAGGGGATTTTTAGTGGTTTCCAAACGAGGAGATCGGGTAGCAATGCATCGAAAAAGATGCAAAAGCGAATTGAAAGCCATTGGGATCATCGAAGCGCTTTCTTTCATTCATTCTTTTTCTCTATGTATGAAAAAAAGGTGAATCTATCTGCGAGTGGTTTTTGCTTCTATGGTATTTGTCACAGTATTTTTCATATGCCAATAGAGACGTCCTGTTCTTTGCCATTCATTGACACTACAAGCTATGTATCTCTATCTCTCTCCTGCTAGCATTTGCCTTTAGCTTCAATTGTTGCTCAGGCCTGTTCTCTGTATTGAATCATATCGACAAAAACTGAAAAATTATCAAAAGAGAGCTTTCAAAAAAGTTAAGATTATTTCACAATTCACCTGATTTTAAAAATAATATTTTCATCTTATAATTGATTGAAAAGTTTATAATTGATTTTTGTTGATAGACTGAAAGCTGAATAATTAATTTATCAGTTTATGACTGATAACTTTGAATTGATAGCGAGTAAAACAGGAATAAAAATATAATGTTTTGACGATAGGCAAATCGAGAAATAAATGGAAAATAAAGATATACTTCATGTCAGGGATAGTCAAAATAAGCTTCATTTTCTATTAGGGCAGTACAATCTCTCAACTGAACCATCAGGCAGTAAATCAGAAATAGTAGATGCCATCTCTCCTAACAATAGTGTTTTTTCCAACGTCTGATACAATGAATCTTCTCCATAGAAATAAATATAGAGATGCAACAAATGGCATCTCTTCTCAATTTCTTTATTTTTTGTGTTCTGGTGTGCAGTATTTATTGCCAAAACTCTATTGTAAACTTACAAACTATATATTAAAACTTTTTTCTGACCTTATCTTCCATACTGCAAATGCATTAAAAGCATAATTTTTTACAATTCTCTTTTCTTATTGATTCATATGATGCATAAGGAAATGGTATTGCATGCTATGCAGAAAAAAATAATTCATATAACGAAAATGCACTGTTTTTATAAGTCATGTGGCCTTCATATGCATAGTTTTAGGCTTGTTTTTCCATATACTGGTCTCCTTGGTTTCCATTTATTCAATCACTAAACATATAATTGCAATTGACTTTCCTTTTAATTTTCCTGTTTTACCCCCACTTATTGAAAGGTATGACACATACTCTATGTCTTTGATTTTACAGATTTAGCTTTTTCTATACAATCGACTCTCGTTAAAGTAAACTCTTCTGGCTTTTCATCCTAAATTGGATTTAAGAAACTTTCAGTAACTTTTAGAGTAAACAAAACATATCGACATTTCTTCAGTCTTAAGTAAATTCTAGCGGTCAATAATGATTAACTATAACAAAACTGACTCCGATCTGTAGTTTTATTATTTAACTGTTTGCCATATTCTGTAACTTTAAAAGAAAATTGAGTTCAAAAACATAAATGTCATGCTATGAATGGCTTTATTGAGAGAATAATTTTAAGCATTTTATGCAATTTGAAGTCAACTGTTTAAGCGAATCGTTGTTTTTATTATTATTAGTAATAAAGAATAAGTCACAACAGTTATGATTTACTTATGTAATACTCATAATAATTATGCATAAAATATTGTAAAATATATTGATTGCATTACAACAGCACTAAACGAATAAACTCATCGATGCGTTAATTCATCCGTTGATAGATATATTGATCTATTGATTGGAATTTTATTTTTTGTTTGCATTGTCTCAAACATTATTTTATTTATTTATTCGTTTAGTTTTAATCAATCAAATAGTCAGTCAGTTTGCTTCACATCACATAAGAGGAGTCAAGAGATTTTCAAAACTATGTTTTGTTTGTCAAATGCAATAATAATTATGTCGACAATCATTTTTTGATCGTTCACTCAATTGTGTCACAAATACACAAAAATTCCCATTTTTTGGAAAAAAGTATTTTAAATTTGAGTTAAATTTAGCGCATTTTTATCATTAATTGCAAATATTTGAGTCTAAACTTTTCAATTCAATTAACAATTAATAAATTAAAGTTAAAATAAATCTTTTAATAAAATGATAATTGCACTGCATTTCACTTCCGAGCAATGCATTCAAATCTAATTTAAAGCACTGTTTCTTCCCTTAGAATATTTGAAAATAAACTTCTAAAAAGAATTTGAATGCAAAAAATGTACTTTTAATAAAAAAGTAATGAATTATTATACAGTATTAATAGTGTATTAATATTATGTTTATCTGTTGTCAAACAGTGACTATAAAACTGTTATATAAGTTATATTGCTTTACAATATAGTCAACACTTAATTATTTATTATTAAGTTTGTAATGAATTTAAATAAATGTATGACTGAATGAAACCAAACGTCTAATAAATATATATAAAGATAATTAAATTGAGTTAAAAGATTGAATCTGTAAATAATTGACAACAGTCTTAATGTGAAATAATTGATAACAATATAATCATATAATATATTAATAATATATTCTGCTATTCATAGAGTTAATTGATTTTCAATGTCTTTGGCAGTATTGCAAACATTGACTTAATATTACGGCAATTATCATATCATATCATTAGAGGATTGCGTTTATGGCAACACATGTCGTATGTCTGGTATTCGGCAAACATAACAAACACAGTAAAAGTGTAGCAAAATCTCTAAAAAGGTCTTATCTGTGTTGGAGAGCAAACAATAGGCATATGTCTCACAATATGTCTCACAATAGTTACCGATAATCATAAATAACAACTAAACTAAAAGAGAAACACAAGAAACAGATCTACTCTTGAGTTATGCTATTTAGAGAAGACATAAGTAAAGACTGTATTGTATTATATGCCGTAATACTATTATATAATATAAGAATATACAGTATATAGTGTTTTGGGCTCTCTTTGGCTCTCTTTTAGTCTTAATTGTGATTCAATGATAACTGCATTGCATTTCACTTCCAAACAATCGATTTATAAGAGAAGTGAATGTTTGCAATCATTTCAATGTATTCGTTGCGCAGATTCTGATTCACATAAAACAGAAGAAAGAGTGAAACCAAAAATGATCTCTAATAGAAGATATCGGTTGGACATCATCTGCAGTGGTGTGCAATCAGATGCCTGCGTGGGTGCGCATCACAGTCTGCGCTTCTCATTCTTCGCCACCAAAAAAGAGATCATCACTTGGTGTGGACCGCCTTTGCAGTCAAACTGAAGAAGCAAAGTATGACAAACCCATCCTTCACGTGGTATCTGATGCGCCTCCCAATCATTGGAGTCCATAGACATCAATAGGGGTTTGTCTGCTATGTGGCGGAGCATAAGACACATATCACTACTTTTCAAATGTTATTGCGCTTACGCTTACACATCGTATTGTCATCTTTTTTGGGCTAATTCTCTGATAAATTGGCTGAAGAACTCTTTTTAACAACTTTACAGACAAAAAGAACTATTTATAAGTTACTGTTTTTTGTTATCATAAGTTTTACTGCTCTTAAGAGCTATCTCTCAACTAAAAACTGTTATCTATTTTAAAGTTATCATTATCTGTGTCTCATCAGGTGGTCATTGTTGTGGTTGAGACGTGTGATAAATGACTGCTACATATCATAAATCTAATGGACAACGAGAAGAATAGATAATAGTAATGGCACTTAAAAACATTTTCACTTAATGTGAGTTCCCTTTACCCCCATTAGTGCCGCAAAAGTGAACCAAAACTGCTTCAGAAACTGGTCAATTATAAGAAGTGTCATCAAAGACTAGGTCTTGGGTCTCATTCACAACTCGAAGCAATTGAAGCAAAGGTCGTCTTTACTTTTGAATTAGACTTCTGTGCAGCACATCATATAAGTTAATCAATATTTTAATATAAGAGAAAAACTAAAGGAATTTCTCGGACTGACAGCTAAGACAAAGACGATAACTGTTGGTAAAAAGTGCTGAATGACTCGAATGACTCACTGATAACAAGAATTACCTGAGCTTATAGTGAGGACACTAAACACTATCGAGAAAAGGTGTCAAAACTCTTGGTATCTGTTAATTGTGTATCAGCGGAGATATAACATGTCAAGTAAGGAATTTATTTCTATTTGTTTAGATTAATCACTCATTCCTTATATAAAATATAAGTCAACTTAATATATATTAATAATACTCATTCAAGTGCGCGCACAAACATTTTTTATTGCATTTCTTTTTTTATTTTATTTTCTTTAGTTTTGAGTAAAATGTTGTAAATTTTGTGTAATTATTCTGAAAGCAAAATATTTTCCATCTATTTATAACTTTACACTTTCTTTGTATTGCTTATGAATAAAAAGTATGATTCGTAACGAATGCACAAATTCCGTGAATTAGCTTCAACTCAGAAAAGGGTGACTTTTTCTGTTCGTGAAACTTAATTCAATGCCTGCGAAGTAAACATAGATTAAAATTTGTTTTCTTTTAGTTCTCTTTATTTATTGCTTCACTTATTCGCGAAAAAATTGGCTTAAAATTAGATAAGTCTTACATCTACTGCAATGAGAGCGAGAGCGAGAGAGAGCCCATATGAGAGGGCAACAGGTCGTCTCTGCAAATTAGCTTAACATTCAAATGGGTTGCATCACAAGCACATCATATGCGATATATCGCACCCCAACAAAAACACAACTCTCACAGTCTTATAGATCTGTTACTGTTGTAAATTTGTGTTAAATACAATCTCTTCTATTAAATTTATGTAAGGCTTCTCTCTAACTAGTAATAGTAATAGCAATTGAGGAAATGAAACATCGCTTTACTCGGCTTTAGCTTTTTTTTCACTCTCTTCAGCCTTGTTTTCATCAGACTTTCTGATAGTTTGATGTGGACGTGACTTCGGTTCAAACTTTCGGGGTTTCGCTAAAAACATCACTTGCAGCTAATCTCCAATATATGCGCCTTTAAAAATTCGTTTCGATTTGAGATGTGCCGCCTTTTACTCTATTTGCAATTTATTTTTCTGGTTTTTTTGTTATGCTTCGCATTTATCCATTTTTGCTGCTTCTCTCAGTTTCATCACTATTTTTGCTGAGTTGTAAAAAAAATTTTCCGCATTATTAACTAATTTGATGATTTGCAGAGATAGTTATGTGTCAATGAATTTACCGAAAGCATTATTAGCTCTAATGTAATATTCATATTCATGTCATATCATCACAGATATTAGGAAAGAATTTTTTTCTTAATACTTTTTCTCTTTTGATTTTACTTTTAATCAATACTATAATTCTTAGAAAATGAGTCATTTGAAGAATATTGTAATCTTTGTTGAAGTATTAGTGATAACTATACTGCTATATAGTATTTTCGTATATAAATTGAAATTGTTATTTATCTAATGTTAAGACCCGGACCTAATAAAACGTTAGAAGAATAATCGGACGAAGAGAGCAATTCTATTATATGGAGGAAACGGTTTAAGATAAAAGTTTTCCTTCGATGCCTGGGAGAGACTTCCTTTGTTTAATTAATAGTGTGAATCACAGACGCGCCTAAATATATACTGTACTGTATTATGTATTCTATACTTTTGTGATAATGAGTAATGGAAATGCTTTTAATTAATTATTAACTATGTATATAATGTCTATTCTTTCGTATTTAATTGGATTCTAGAAAAGAAAAAAATAGAATTATATCGATTAGGATTTGGTTAATTGGCTTGACTTTTGTTTGTTTAGCTTTGTTAGCAGTAAACTCCAGATAATGGCTATCAGTATGACTAAAATGATTCATGTTTACCATTATTTGGTTGGCTTTCAAATGTTCTTATTTTTCTGTTTTCTCAAATTTAATTTGAATGCAAGATCTATTTGATTAGATTTATATTATATAATATGAGATTTATATTATTTAATATATCAATCAATAATTGAGTGTATAGTTAAATGATTTTTGTTTAACATTTTATTAGTTGTTTCTATGACACAGAGACTTAATCTTTAGTCTAATGGTTTTATTATACAACGAGTGAATCGGAGAATTTGTTATCACTCCCAACTGTCAGTTGCATAAACGCTGCACTTTGTTTAAGTTGCATAACATATACTGTGTTACTAGTATTTGAAACTAGAATCCCATTTGAAGTCTGTTCTATCAATCTCCCAATTTCTGTATTACTCCAATTCCTATCCATTGCTCATTTATGGCACGAGTGAAAAGTGATTTTCTCAATGATTTTCACGATAGCTATAGCTCTGATGACATTTGGGACTAAAATATACTCTTTTGGAAAAACTATCAGCTCATGAGTAGAGAACTGGTCCATCGCTGAGTCCGTCTTTATTCGACGTTTTTCGAGTCATTATCTTTTCTGCAGTGTTTGACTTGTGATGTTTGATGATTGCGGATAAGGGGAGGCAGTAGTAAATGTCTGCGCTTTACTTTTTTGCTCCAAAATAATGGATCAACATTTAACCCTAATTGACCCGTAACTCCCATCGAGACTCTTTAGCTGCCGGAACTATCAAGAGGAATGGTTTTCTCGTGTTGAATGGCAAACGGCAAAACTTTTAGATAATAAGATTGCTTTAGAAGACAATATCGACAATATATTCTCTTTCTCTCTCATTCTTGCGCTCACACTCTCTACTATAGACCCACTGATAGATTCTGAAGTTGTGCCATATATTAAGCAACTTTATATTGACTCAAATCAGTCGCCTTTTTGTGGGCGCGTGACTGCGGTTCGATATTAGAAGTTTGCAATGACTGCTATTCCTAAAAAATCTCGATTTTGCTATTTAGAGGCAATCACTGAATGGGGAAAGAATAGACTCAATTCAACTATTTTTTCGCTTTATATTATTCTAAGACTCTTTAGTCGTAGTGAGAAATCGAGATCAGTCTAAGTTTATGGCCAACACTTTAAGTGGTACCTCAAAACCTAAACTATTTTTTGAATTTCAGTTTTCACTGCCCATGTCTTTCCTGACTATGTCTTAAGGTTTAAAAATAAACTAACCCTATAGTGATTGGAACGGTAAGCAAATTCAATAAATACAGCATTTGGTTGTATGTTAGTTGTGTTGAGCTCTTTTCATGTTGTAATTTAATTGGCTCACAGGTTAGCTCATGTTTCTGTGTACAACTTTACTCATATACTCCGTATGAGAGGATAATATGTGTAACTTTTTTTTCTAATCAAATAATTGAATGTTACTCTGAGTTAACAGTTTTGCTTTTCAATACATATATACAGTACAAGTATGTATTCGCGCATTTGGACTCAGTTCCGGTCATTTCTAGTTTTATTTTGCATTTTCTTAAAGTTGTAAAACTTATTCAAATGAGTTGAGTAACAGATTTGAATAACAAGAATTTTGAGGATTTATTACTGAATTTTGACGATTTGTTACTGAGTTTGATATACTATTTGGTAAAACATTTGCAGTATTTTGCCTTTCATTCACGTTAACTGTGAATTTAAATTAAAATTATGGCCAAATATTCTACACTTTTTTCTGCCTCGACGAGTGATAAGTCGACATTTAAATGATGGCTTCGCCTCGTCTTCATTTGGTCCTAAATTAAATAGTGGTATCGCGTGTGCCTCAAAACCTGAAGAAATAGACAAACTGTATATAGAGCTGCAGCTGTTTAAATATTTTACGTCCAAATGATTGTGCTTTAGTGTATGCGATGTATGTTTTGAAGAATGATATGTAAACAACAAACCACAGATGTCTAGTCCTATTGAAAGTAATATAAAGGATGAGTTTATTTGCCATTTAGCGTAAAAAAATACTTGCGCTGTGTTTTCAAGTATTAAAAGTTGTATAAACTTTCGAAAATCTCCTGAATTGGTGAGAGTTTTTGAATAGTTTGTTATATTTCAAAATCTTTCTGAAAAAATTTATGAGAAATTTTACTTAACCTACAAATAGTTGCGATTCTCTACAACTTGAGTCACAATTTCTATTGACAATCCATTATTTCTTTGGGCTAACTCTCGATCAACAATGAAATAGTAGTTTTTTGCATATTTTTCACTGACTATTGGAGCGTCAATTTGGCTCATATTTTATTGCTTTCAATCATTTGATGTAAAGATGGGATATATCATAACAAACATCATATCGCGCCTACCCGTTTGCACAGGAAGTCGCAGTTTACGCATTTTATTATAAAGTGATAGATCACCTTTTTCTAAACTGAAAAATGTTATGAAGCATGTATTTATTTCTTATATGTAGTCATATCTCATTTTGTCGATTCATTCACTTGTGGACATTAAATGTTCCGCTTTTCTATACTAAATACAAGTGATTTTTTAAATATATTTTTTTGTTCATAAAATAACTGTGAATTAGTTTTTTTTAAAAATTGTGGATAAAGATTGGTTTTAAATTAAATAACTATTTATGAATTTGTTGATAATAAAATCGGTGAAATGAGTATTGAAAAAAGTATGTCTAACTCATAAGTTTTGGTCCTGAGATTTGCCATTTAATGCACCGCATCATCATTTTTCGTCCCCAATATTTCTATGTAAAAGTAGCAATGATTCACTTAAGGCATACGTTCGGCTTTTATTGCATCCCAACCGCAGACTTGAATAACTCTATTTTCCATTATTTTCTAGTTTTGATAAATGAATGCTCACTTTTTAGTCCCACTTTTTTTATATCGATGATCACTAAAGCGTGAAAGACTTGGAGATTGCGTTTGACTTTAGATTTTCTTTACTGTTGAAACTTTTCTAACCCCAAACTTTTTTTTTGCTTATTTATTTACTCTATAGCTTTGCTGATTTAGACTGTAATGAAGGTTTGAAGTGGTGATACAATACTTTAAAATCTGTTTATTTGGCAAAATTAAATCTTTTAATAACGCTATCACTTAAATGATTTGAAATAAACAATCAATTATTGGTAAATTGTTAATAGACTAAAGAGTGATAAATATTAAGCAATTCGTATTTACTTTAAAGCCAACACAATGTTATTTTATTAATCTTTTCAATTAAGATAATGGGGCATCAATTTAGTGGTACATTACAGATGACCACCTGTTGTGTAAGTGTAACAACTGTGGGATATAAACTATAGACTAACTTAATAAAGCCAAGTCTCGAACATAACATCAGAGCCCTCTCTATGATCCAATGCATTTATCGTGTTTAATATAAAGTGTCTGAAGCGATGTTTGGTGTCATCGTTGATGAAAACAATTGGGCCAAAGTGTTAATCACTTTCTAGAGACTCTTTTAGAAAACAAGATAAACCAATCTTTGCCACAGCAGGTCTCTGTCACCACAGGTTTTCCCTATTCTATTCTTTTTGGCCACCCTTTGATTGAGTCAGTTTGCGTTGTCTTATCAAACACTATGTATTAAGGCATTAAAGGACTCACAGGACTCATATTGATCAGAATTAGACGCAACACCTAATACTTATATGTGAGGTCAGGTCTAGTCTGAAGCTATAGACAGCGAAAGCATCAGATATTGTGCAGATATTGTGCAGATATAGTACGTGTTGTTTGTCGTGTCATAAGATATACAGTATTATAGCTGAGAGTCCTATAGATATGAAGATAACTTTTCGGGCATTTGTGCCTTTGATTAAAGTGATAGGTATAAAGTGATAATTTATGGTTATACTGATTAGTTGTGAGGCACGTCCAGCTGTATTAGAGTGACACATGTTCTGTTCGCGTGTATTGAATAAACAGTATCACTAATATTCAGTAATATTCATCTTTACTATCATCAGTTGGTAGAGCTCTCATCGCATATTATAATATTGCATGTTATTAGACTTTGTATTAGTTTACTCTTATCCCAAAAGGCATACAGAGTAAGGCTTGTAAGGCTTGTCAGCTTTTTCTGTGTCAACAAAATCGTGTTGTTTTACTCATAAGCGCAAAGTCTTATCATTTGCAGCAAAAAGAGCCGATGTGTTGATGGTGTCGATGGTTTAGATGTTGGTTATGTTTGAATGGCTGATGGAATTGATTGTAAAAACTTGTGGTTTGTGCCGCTCTTTGTGCTATCACTGTCTCAACTGAAAAATATAGATAATATTGAATCTATTTGTCGATCCCAAACACTGGTCTAAGGAATGCAATCTCACTAATGCTTTTTGGATGCATTTATTTATTTATTTATTCTTATTTAGCGAAAAATAAGTCATAAACAGCTTTTCCTCTATTTGATAACTTATTAAAAGGCGAATTCGTAATACTTTTTACCCATAAATATTGAGCCCTAACAAAACCCCGTTGAAAACTGAGTTCAATAAGGATAGCGCCAAAACTGCAATAATGACTAATTTTATTTGTTTGCTATTTTGTGTGACCCCAACACACATATAATAATTTCTTCTTGAATATGCATTTATTATATTACTAAACATTTTCTTCAGTATCATCTTTGTGCACATTTCCGTGTGTTGTCACTACTTGAGGAAGTTATTGTGAAGTGACATCCGCACGGCGAGAATGCACCGCCTGTTTGGTCAACGGGTGGTTCTACTGATAGTAATGCCACTATTCTCTCACTTGTAGCAAAAACATTATGTACTTATGAATGAAATGCTTAACGATGAGACATGCCTTCCATGTCAATAATTAGTGATATTAGTGATGCGCCTATTCCTAGAATTCTGACTTTAACTCATAGATAAGATTGCTATGCATTCGATAGTTTCTAAACTTTTAAATTCTTTCTTCAGATGAGTTCGTTTAAGATATGACAGCGAGAAGAAAATGTAATCTTTTTTAAAATAAATATTTTATTTTTATTTTTATTTTTATTCAATTCATATTTATTATCAAGTTTTGAACAAATTTATTATTAATTAATTAATTAGTTTTATACTAATTTTGATATATTTTTATAACAAAATAGGCGAAGAAGAAGATGATATCCTGAGTATGAGCGATGATTTAGGTAACGATGAAGCAGAACCTGATGATAATGACGACAATATTAACATATATTCATCTGATTCGTCGCCACACAATCTTTACAAACACTTTAACATCGCTCGCGAGCATCCATTCGCGACATCTCGCCATTCAATTCTACCTAATTTACCAAAAGAACTCGAATTACGTCCGACATCGACTGGTGGTCTTAATCAACCACAACAGACATTCATCAGTGTTTGGGCGACAACTGATTTGAAATTAGGCACTATTTTTGGTCCATATCAGGGAAAAATAAGGAAAGATCCGATTTCAACTTCGTTCAACTGGAAGGTAAGCACCACTTTATTATTTTCTAATCTTTATTAGCAGTTAGAGTTACAGTTAATTTGTTTCAATCAATTTTTGTCAATGTGTGCGATATGTATGTAATTAAGCGTTTCCAATAATCTTATGATATGCAGAAGTCTGTAATTTGAACTCAAAGTCTTTTGTCCGTGACTCAGTTGTATTCGTTTAAATGTTTTCTATAATTAGATGCAAAAATAGTTGTTTTTGCCGAGGATTTGTTTTCATACTATAGTTTTTGCTAAATCTGCTTTTTTGCGTAAATCCCACTCTTGTGGTCATGTGTCACAAAAGTTTGTTTTTGACAGTTTCAGTTTCAAATACATTGCTCTTTGCATGTTATCGCCTAAAAAATGATCTAATCTTTTAGTGTTTGTCATTTTTACCAAATATTGTTATTCTTTAGTCCATTAATTTTAATCGATTCATAGTCTTTGTTTAATTAGAACTCATTTTCCAATATGATTTTACTTAAGGGTTAATTCATTTAACTTAAACCCATTAATTACTTAACTTTATAATTATTTATTTTTCAATTTTTTAAATTATGCGAATAAAGTGAATATAATTTTTACTGTACTATGATTTTGTTGAGAAACAATTAACAAATTTAAGACTTTAATAGAGTTTTAAATAGAGGTTAGTGCAGAATCTCATTGTGTTTCTGCAATTATTTCATTAAATATTTTTCTTCAGTTTAATTTGATTTTGGATTCGAATTCTTATTTTGATTTTATTATTCTATTCAATGAAATAAAATTTTGAACACAAAACTATTTTGGAAACTATATTATTAATATATTGAATAAGCAGCTGAACTATTTTTACTGCCATTTGGTGACCTATCATAAGCCAAATTCTATTCAAATGTCTCAATAAAGAAGTGACATATTTTTCAAAATACAAACACTGCATAGCATTCAACTTAAGAAAACTTTATCGACTCTTTGGTGAGAATATAAATGAAAAGAATTATAGAAATAAAAAATAAATCCATTTATTTACAAATCATTAACGTATGAAAAGTTGAGTTTGCATTGAGAATCATAAATATGTCAAATGAAGAGTAGCTCAAAAAATTAGCAAAAAATAAACAAACTTTTAATTCATATAAAATATAAAAGTACAACACTAGTAATTGAATGAATTGATCTAATATTGACCAAAAGTATTACTGACGTGTTTTACTAACATATCAATGTTGATATTATAATATATCATTTCCCATTGACTTTTGGGTGCCATTCAAAGTGCTGGTGTTTGCGGAACCCGTACTTATTATATTCAGTTTAATGTCACCTTCGACTCAACTCAACTCCCCGTTATGTTAAATATAGTGAATTTGAAAAAAAAGATTAGAACTCACTTTGAAATTTGTCATTCATTGAAAATTTGAAACAAGAATATTATGCACTGACATGTATATGAAAACCCCTTTTGTTTAATTATTTATAATTAAACACAAACTGAGATTTTCAATAATAAACTTTTGCATATTTATAATGGGATGTGTTTTTGTTCTCAAAATAGATTATAAAATGTGTTAATTCATTAAATTCCCAAATTTATAAATACCAATAAAATATAAATTTGTTTATCAATTTTGGAATAAATAAAAATGAGAAAAATTCCGTATTTCATAGGGTGTTCATAAAGTCTGCTTAATTTGTTGCACGTTTTACATAATTGTGAGCGTGTTTTAGACTATGCGCGCACACAAATTATAGCCAAGCGTTTACGGTTTTTGTTTGTTTTATGCATTACTTAATGGTTTCCAAATATTACATTACATTAATTTTTGTGCATAGTATGGAGGAATATATAACTGCTCTTTTAGATAATTAAGTCTTTATAAAGGCAATTAGTTTTGCCATTTTCTACTACTCTAATAAACCTTTAAACATAACCCTGTTTTTTATTCTATGCAAAACACGCGCAACAATCTAAAGGGACTTTATGGATACCCTATATATCTGATAGTAAGCCATAAACATATTTTTGAATTCGCTCAACAATTGTAGTGCTCTGTCGTCAGATTATTATTATTATCAGAATTGAGGCTCATATATGACAAAGAAAGATGTATTCCTGAGCGTCACCTCTCATACCAGAGGCATCGTAATAATCCATATGCTTCTGGAATAATGACAACAGAAAAAGCTTGTGTCCCATTTTGAAACGCTTCACTAGCGCTAACTTTTAATCCCGATGGCTCTGAACAACAATAGCAATATATATTTCCTCCCGATTTGTTATACTCTATCAAATGTTTACTGGACTCGTAGTGTCGCGTATGGGTGCTAAGAGGGGCTCTCACTCTCCTAATGCACTACAGTTTGAGCCCAAAAGCTGTGTCACACTATATAAAGTTTTATAATAAACGCATCGCATCCCCAAACAATGTGTGCTCACTGACGGTTTGTGATATCTTTATCTAAATGCAGCTGTTAATGTCCACATCTATTCCTGTGTAATAAAGTAGAGCGCTATTGCACTAATACTTTACTGTGTCTCTGATTTATTGAGACACCGATTGTGTGCTCAAAAATGAACTATTTATCACTCTATTGTTCGTATACTTTATTATTATATATAAAGTAAATCAATTACTTTTGATAATATTGAATAAAAATAAAAAAATTAGAATTAATTGAAATTTTTAGCTTAACTAATTAGAAAATCTACGGGTTTTCACAATCAGACGGATTTAATTTAAAAAAATACTTTCATTTAATAAATTTTATCAAAAAAATCAATTTTTCATTGAATGTATTATAAAATTGTTTGCTCTTTATTTAGTTTAATAAAGTAATAATTTAGTGATAAGAAGCAATTTCTAGCCGAGTGAACACAATTTAGTTGATATTATTAATGTAACTAATCTTAATCGGACACAGGCATAGAGATGATGTTGTAAGAGAGCTAAAGATTGGATGCAATATGTTTACTCCATTGAAGAAAAGCCATTATAAAATGCCAAACACATCTGGAATGTGACTTTTGGGTTCATATTTTGGCAAAAGATATGATATAAGTTAAGCTCAGTTGAGTGTAATATGTAATAGGCGTAGAGTAACATACTTGCAGATGGATGGGAGTCGTGAGTCGTGGCATCAAAAAAATATTATGTTAGATTAACTTAATTCAATGCTGGTATATGTTATATATTGATATACACACAAAAACATTTGCTCTGATTTTTGTTTTTCAGTGATAAGTCTGTTTTCTCAACTAAATTACAGTATTATTTCTCTTATGTATCGATGACTTTTGTCAAAACAAGCATTTACTACAACACTTGATTGCTTTTAGTTGAAGGCAAACTCGAATTTTTCTTTGTAAAAGTTTTTTTTGATAAACTTTTTATATTAAACAAAAAAAGCAAAGATTTATGATATCATGAGTAGAATGTATTTCTAAATTACCATTTGACTAATATCCTAATGGAAATGATTGGAATGGATACTGCAGTTGCAGTTGTGAGCATACAATAAGTTTATAACGATGCGTATAACTGACTTGTGACTTGAGAGAGGCATACTTTCATACTTTCATCTTTAATATTAGAGTTGAGTTAGTGTTAGAGAAAGAGAAGGCATCGCTCTGATGGTGAATTGATGACTTTATATATGGTAGTTGTAAGCCAGCAATTCTTACTTTGGTATCAGTGATCACTATATCTTGAGTCTGAATAGGAAGGTGACAGCTTGTGCAAATGTATTTTTGCTGGACAGTTGCACTGATGCACTTACACCCCAACTGATACTTTAGCTCTAAAAACTAATACCAATATTTGGTGTTTGTGTGAGAGAAGGAATACCTCGTAAGTAAAGTGTTTTGAAGCGCAATTTAATGATCGTTATCTCAATTGAACCCAACGAAAAAAGGATATCAAATGAATTACTTTAAGGGACGTACTGCAGCACATTCTGTTCCAACCGATTTACCACAACTGCAATTTCTTTCATGTAATATCTCTCTATCCATAAACTTATAATATATGACCAAAAACTTATTCAAATCAAGTCTTACACTTATTTAATGAATTAATATTCTTATGGGAAACCCATTTTTCATAAATTAATGTCTAAACATCTATTGATTAAAGATGTTTTTCCCTTGAGATCAATACAGCTCTAAATTGCGATCAGACCTACGACCCTGTTTTGCTGCGGTATATCATTGATATAAACGATATGATACCCGCTTAAAAAAGACAATATTTCATATATAGTATGTTATATTAAAAAGTGAGACGACGTACTTGTTTATGACATTGAGAGATAAATTATACCAACATATGTTGTAAGCGAACCAAATGAATCATAATCGATATCACTTGTAGTTTAGAACTAAGAATCAAAATGTTATTTTCAAAACTTTTTTATTGGTACTTTATTTTCATTTTTTAGATGTTTTTTGAGGTTTAGTTTTCGATGAAAGTTATAATTTGATATTTAGATGACCTTTTACTTCATGTCGAATCGCTTTATGTAAAACACTACTCAATTTTTAATCATATGTTGTGATATACTTTATGTCTAATAATTCTTTGATTTTTATCCAATGAATTTGAAAAATAATTTTGGTTAAAATTAGATTTTTTAAAATAATTTCTCTTAATTTAAATGATTTAATTTTTTAGATTTTTCTTTTGAAAAGTAAATGAAATCAATTTGAAAGTCAGTATATTCATGATTAACGCAGAGACACCAAAATATTAGCAATATATTGGCAAACAAACGATTAGAGACATGTTCTTCTTTCTTATCGATCAAGTTATTTAAATAAAAAATGATTTATTTGATACATAAGATGTTAAAAGTTTAACTTTTTATTAAAACATTTCCAAAGAAATATTTTTTCTCAAAAAACTTTCACTTAAAAAACAATTCATAAAGAAAAAAGAGCCTTAAATCGAATTTCAAGCTAATCATAGCCGAACTTTGATTGATTAGAGTTTGAATTTTTCGAAGGCTGTGATATTAAACCGCTTTTCACTTTTTAGATAAAAAATATATAGAATTGGCTCCAAAAAAAACATCGATCAACTGTTCAAAAAAAAGTTTATTTACTATTTTTTAGATTACAAAAAGACAATAAAAAGCGTTTATTCTTTTAGTTTTGGTCCTTGAAAAAGGACAGCTATAATAGTATATCTTCCGTGACCACTATATCCCACATATTTTTATCGCTCCCACTTTCGGCAATTAATTCTAAACCTTGCGCTTACATTTTGATAAATTATACATAAATTTGATGCATCAGTTTGTTAACTAAAATACTTTTGCAGAATCGGTTATACGCCTCATTTCATCTTTAAATAAAACTTTGGGATTAATGCCCCCATCGTTAGGAGGCTTTCCTTCTCTCAGTCAACTTTTTTTATGAGTTTGTATGCTTTATCATGGATGAAGTGCTTTTGCATATGTCTCTCCCACTGAACGGATCATATTTTTTTTGTAAAGCATTGATACTTAACTGTGAAACGACTTTACGGGGGATTCAATTCTCTATCATTTGATTTGTGTTTATCTTACGGTTGCTTTAAATTTGATAAAACATTATTACTTTCAAAGATAATATTTTGGTTGATTAATAAAACATTTGATTAGACTTACTTTATATAATTCAAGTTTTACTTAACTACACGTCTTATATGATTTGTATTCAAGTAATCGTTATTTTGAGCAAATAAACAATAATGTATTTGATTTATTACTTATTATTTCGTCTTATATGAGAAACACAACTAATTTTGGGACTCAATAACAAATAATCTTTTTGTGCTGAACTTACACTAACTCTTCATTTATTGGTTATGTAATATTCTTTCACTATTCATGAAAAACAGTATGAGTTTATGGCTTTGAGTGAATTTACGAAACATTACTTCTGTTGGGATTTAATTGAAAAGCCTCACAGTTCTGACTTAGTTTGTGTGTGAGTGAGTGCGAGAGAGAGAGAGAGAGAGAGAGAGAGAGAGAGAGAGAGAGAGAGAGAAAATGTATGTATTCTATGGTCGACTGGGCTCTGATGTGTTAAACACGTGTTGTATTAATGCAATATTGTGGTCAATGAGCCAATCTCTCAGTAGAATGCATTTGGGCCCCAATTTTATTTAATATACAGATATATAGATATAAGAGAAACGTAATGCACATAAATTATGCTTTTTAATGTAGTGGCTCCTGTGCTGTAACATCATTCTGTTTGACGCACTCACTATTACTGAGGTTTGAGACTTGTTTCTCATGTTTTGCAGTAAAAGTGACACAGCTTTGCATTGATATCTTTTTGTGTGCAGAGTTTGTTGATGTGATGGAACAAATATAAATATAATGATATTATAATATTTAATATATTGTTTGTAGAAAACAAGAATAACATAAGCATTAACCTGTCTTTGGTATAACACTGTTTGTCCCAATAGCCTAAATATGCGGATAATAATAATATTTTGTTTTTAATGCTTGTAGTTATGGATATTCAGACATATACTTATGTATTGAAATATTGTTAATTTAATGTTGAAGTTGTTAGTATTGCAGACAAACATAAAACACAAATATACTGTATATAACTTATAGGCATATATGACATGCAGTCTTCTATGCAGTCAAAGTAATTGGTGTCGAGTAAATGACGCATCTCTTAATCGTCGTCAGCTGTGTTAAGATTGAAAAGGTTTACTTTAATGCGGGACATACTCCGTAGTGATGTCAAACTGAAGAACTGAAAGTGTGAGCTCTAATACTGTAATATAAAGTAGTAGTGGTAGTACTGCTACTAATACTACTGTATTCCAGTGTAACATTATTTTTATAAGGTATAACTTATTGCTTATTTCGTTATATGAACACAGCTTTAATGTTTAACAGTTTTTGATGCCTTTTCTTCAGCTAAAACTAAAGCTCATTTCGCTCCGAAATTCATGCATGACTTCAATTTGGTTTTAGGTTTATTACATCAAAACTTCTCTCATTTTCACTGCAGTGATGATCAATCAAATGAATATTAGCCCATTATAGAGTTAGAGCCTAAAGTCCAGACCTGCCATTTCTGTGCTGTCAGAAGCTTTTTGAGAGCTCACAATCCTTTGACAAGTGAACAGCTTTCATAATGATTTATAATGCTATATAACTTGCATATAACGCTATATATCGTGCTCAAGCTTTACATTTGTATTTGTGCTCCAATTTTAATATAATATACAATATATGTATCAAATGAAACAGTTTGTGAGTGAATGCATTCTCGATTTGACCTTTTCTGTACGTTTGCAACACTTTTGACCCCAAAACTGTCCGCTCTTCTTATTTTTAATATCTTCCTCACGACCAGATGGTCTCCAAGAGTAAATGCATTACATTTATTACATTTGGGGAGAACTTCAGTTAAGAATAGAAGACATTATGTGTCCATTGTATGCATTATGAAAGCGCTAAACTAGTAATTAGTTCGAAGCTCTCTCTCACTCAATATAATATTCACTTCAATAAACATACTGTATATCAATACAAGTTTTATTATTCACAAATTATTTACAAATCATGTTAACACAGATTTTCCTTTTAGAGAACAAACTTTTTTTGTAAAGTACAATATCTTAAAACTAGATTAAACTGTTTTTTTCTCTAATATTATTATAATTAATATTGAAAATTATTAATTAAAATGAGAACATTTTTTGATAATTTGTGATTTAAATTTATATATTCTGTAATTAGTGGGAAAAAATCTTTTCTAATCTTTGATAATCTACTGAGTTATCCCTTAACGGTTTAATTTTTCAGCACTAATTTCTTTCGTCAAAATATTTAAAGAGCTCTCTCTCTCTCTCTCTCTCTCTCTCTCTCTCTCTCTCTCTCTCTCTCTCGCACTCTCACAATATGTTACATTTTTCAACAGCTAATAAAGTCATTAGAGATTTTGATAGCAGTGATTAATGGTTTTAAATGGACTTCATTTTCACAGTTAATTGATATTTAAAATATTCATAATGAAAGATCGTTAATAATCGTAATAATAAAACTATGAAAGCAGTAATTACTTTCTAATCCTCTTTACTTTTAAAGTTTACCTCAAAATCTCTAACTTTAAGTATAAAAATATAAGTAATATGAGGACGGGTTCAATAATCTATTTCTTCTAATTCCTTGACTAACGTCTAGATTAAAACTAATAGGATTAGGATTATTAGCTTTTTGGTTAATTTGATACCATTTGATCACTCAAGAAATGAGATCCAGCTCTGCTTTGAATTTGATTGACTTAATAAAGTAACTCTCAATTGACTCTTTATATACTTTATTATTAAGATTCATTACTACATTATAATTGATACTTAAGGATTACATTATCAATGCATAGAATCCAAAAATACCGGTATATCCTACAAAAATTCAATAATTATAGGCCGCTTGTATTTTATTATTTTCAAATTGGTCGCAAAGATGGCATACATAGCACTTCTAACTGTTGAACTAAACTTTTCTTGTCTACGAAACAAGTGTTTGCTTCAAGTTTTCGTTGTTTGAGTGCGTGTTATATGTGATTGAATGCATTGAATGCACACAATTTAACACAGAGTAACTGTATTAATAACAGAACAGTTCTGTTTATGGACAGAAGTCTTCAATATTTCTAATAATATTGAAGCTTCAAATTTAGTATTTCACTATTTAATAAAAGTCACTTTGAAACCAAAATTCAAAGAATAAAATAATGAATTTGAGTCAGTTTTGATATTTTATTAGTACTGAGTTTTCTATAACGATAGAGAGCAGTCCATTAGCTGTAATAGAAAATTATTGGTCAAAATATTGTTCTCTCACTTATTGTTATCATTAAGTTATTACTAATTAAGTATGAAAACGGCTGACATTCTTTAGTTCTTTGACACAAATATATTTTGAGCAAAAAAATATTTTAATAATGTAAACACAGGTTCAACCAATAGCCAGATCACCAGTTGTTTATTGAAATGCCATAATTTTGTTTTTATGTACACATAATTGAACTCTAGATTTGAGAAATGAAAATCTGCTTTATATCTCTGACATTTGATTGAATTGAGTGTCATGTTATACCTGTATAATAAAATGAAAGGATTATCTGTAATAAAGTTAGACTTTGTAAGCATACCATTAAATTTAGACGACACGCACAGATGCCTTTTTGCTGAGATTTGCTGCACTCTTAATGAGGATAAAAGATCTCATTCACCTTAAGTTAAAACCATTACCACCAACGCTAATGTAAAGTATTAGTAGGCGTCAGATTAACTACTGGCGAGAGCTTTGCATTTTCAATAATAATGCTCAACGATTGCATCTTTACGACCGCTATTTTAATGTTTATGTAGGTATCACTGCATCACTATCTCATACAATTGAGAGTTCATCAGATTATAATTACTTGTAATTGGGATCATAAATAACTGCGACCAACAAAAGGATAAAGAGTTTCCTGTATAACAAAAGAAAACATAATTGCATTTATCTTAACATAACATTACATTACATTCCATATGAATTGAAACTATTTCTTTGCTCACAATTATTATGATTTGAATCTAAACGAATCGCACATACAATCGAATGGTAGCCAAAACAAAGTTGCGCTGTCATCCTCTCATCTCATTAGCCATAATCAATTCGGAAGACTCTATTATTTTTATATTTGATTATTGCATAATTTGAAGCCATTATTTATCGTTTAACTAAATATTAAAAGATAATGAATTTCTGTCGATAGCTTCGATTTGATATATAATTATAACTTCAAAATGAATACATAATTATTGTTTTGATGAATTGATTGCAATTCAACTTTCTTTTATTTGGTTAAGATTTTTATTTGATTGCTTTAACAAAACTAATAATAGGATAGCTCTAAAAGTGAAGAGTTTTTATGACTATAATTATCATCGGTTTTAAATTATTTCTTGTTAAGAAAGTCACCGCTTAGTGAAAGAACATTTTAACTCAAATGCAAATTATATTCCTTTAAATTAAAACATTTTACACAATAATAACTACCAGTTTTTTCTTTTCGTAATCGCTAAAAAAATAAGAAACATGTTTTGTTTGTATTGCATTTCCTATTCAATCATTTTTGTGAAGCCATTGAATCACAAATTTTTTTCTCTCGCAATATATATTTATGAATTCTCTATTTATAATAATGACGAATCACTAAAGAAGAAGGGATTACTGTTTCACCATTTTTTATAATTTTTTTCATTCTTTAAATTTTTTTGATAAACGCGCGAATATATTATATTATTTATTTATTTAATAATATTTTTACCTCAACTTATTTAATATATTTGAATGTTCAACAGCTAATTGTTTCCTTTTGATTATCTTCACATTTAGGTAACCGACAGAACTGCAACGTTCACCGCTTGGTTAGAATTACTAGATTTTAATGCTATTCAATGGATTACATGCATGAGAAAAGCCGATTATGCGCCCGAACGTAATGCAATTCTGCTATTGTTTCGCGGACAGGTATGATAACATCCTTTAATAATATCATTAGCAATAATTAATCTAAATTTACTTCTGATTTGCTGCGATTGTGACCGAAATTTCAAAAAAGCCTTTAAGACTATTCCATAAACTTTAGTTTTATTTTAAGTTGGCTTAAGCTCTAAGACTCGCATAATTATAGTTTGGCTTTATTTGACAGGATTTCAAAATTTTTAAGTATTACTTCATTTCAGGGATATTGCAGTTTTGCTTCAATACGTAATTTAATACTTGAAATTATTTGAATTTATCCTTATTTATATCGATGTTTATCAATACAGTGATAATAAATAAAGCCGTTTTATCTTTTTAAAAATCAATTTATTTATATTCTAAACTCTCAACACTCCAAACACTCCAATATTTTAACCAGTTTTCAAAACTTATACCTAAAGTCAATTTATTGCCTTATTTTCTCCTAAATAGTTTGTTGTATTTTATTTGCATTTGTTATAAGTTATAACTTATGTATTCACAGAAGTTTATGCTCTGAGCTATTGTTGAAACTTGAAATAAGTCTGCGATTGTCTGTTATAACTGTCGACAATATAGATAAACAATATAATGAATAGATATAATACAATACATTTATAGTATGATTAGAAGTCCGTTTCATATACTACTACATCAGTATAATTAACGCATACCTGTATTCGCTCTACTCCAAAATATTATTAACTTCTATTGTCATCGAACCGCATATTCTACAGTCCTTTTTGCATAAAATTCATTGACTTAATGTACGGATATCCGCATGTTTTTCAAAGCCGTGAATCCTAGTGTTGCCACATTTGGACTCATACACAGTCAGTGATTATTAAAAGGAATTATATTTATATTCAATGTTATCCTAAACTGTTATAATAATTGGTCTCTTAACAGATGTTTTCACTCAGTAAAAAAGTCATTTTAATAAAAATGGTTATGGATATGATCTTTCATGTGCTATCAGGATGTCTGGCATAAAGTATTAATTACCACCTACTCTTGCTTTTATAGACATAATTTAATTCAGGACAGGTTACCGTTCGATTCATAAGCTATTTATCTCCCATATAAGTAAACTTTTTCTGTTATAAAGTAATATTTTTTTGAACAATAATTTGTTGCTAAACAACTACAAATCAGTTACAATTAATGCTTTAATAGCTAATAATTAACTGTTGATCTTATGTTAAGCTTTTTTGAATTTGAATAGAGTCAGAACTATAAGAATTAGAATGTGCCAAAACTTTTAGCGTTGGTGGTCAGCCGACAGGCATACAGACATTCATGGGGTTAACTAATAACTTATAACTTATAACTTTTTATTATTTCATTTGTGTCATTAACTAATCATAATTTCCATTTTGAAATTAAAAATAATAATTAGTCTCAATGCAAATCTAAACAAGTCTTCTAATTGAATAACGAGAATATTTAAATCGAGTCAAGAAAAAATATCGAACTAATCCTTCATTTGATACCATTTTTAAAGCTAAAGTTACATTAATCTCATTATTTATAATCGTTAGCAGTAATAAAAATTTAGTTTTTAGGTGTGATCTCTGGCTATATTTATATTAATTAATTGAATCTTTAAGGAAGTGAAGTGTCTCTCAAAGTTAAAATATAATAAAGAATAATATAATGATAATAAATTGTAGAATTTTTTCACACTTTTAGAACTGTGGGTGGAATACGAAAAATTACCGCTGAATAAGATTGACTTTGATTTTTTATGATATGTTCATGACTTCAGGGATAATAACTCAAAATATTTTTCGTTTCAAGCGCTTCACTCACTCTTAGTTCTCAATTCTTTTTTCTAATTAAACTTAAAGATATATCTGACCAAAAAATTATTAAATTTTAAGCAATATTGAGTTTTTATCAATTTTCTAAATCATTTTTGTTGAGCGAAATTGTTTTTGCTCTCTTAAAAAGAGGACTCTTCTACTTTGCGGTAATTGAACTGAAATGAAGACATTTATTGATCGGTTAGTTAGTGATAATTTGTTTTTTGAACAAAAATTTATTTAATTATACAAAACCAAAAAGAGTTATCTAAAGTTAGACCCAAAATGAGGTTTGTTTAAAGTTTCTTCATTTCCAGATAAGTATAGCATCGACTAGTTATTGCATTAATAACTGAATACAACTGTATTATATTATCACTAATAATATATATAACAATTTTGCAAAAAACAAAATCTAAATTATATATTTTAGTGAATAATAGCTAGAAGTGGAATAATTAATTATTGTTTAGCGTTTATGTTCTTGAAAAAACAGTTAAGTTATGTCTGACTTTGTTTTATAGAATTTCATGCTTTTTTGTCAGTTACTCAAAATTTTCTTAAATAAATTGTTTGGGAATTATTTAATAACTTGAATGTTAGAAAGTTTTATAATTCTATTGAAGAGTCTTATAATTTCATTGAAACCCGTCTTAGAAGTTAGGATTAGTTGAAAATCATTAACTTTACAATGGAACGGCATATTCAACAAATAACCATTATTTATAACAATTAATTAATATTTTGTTCATTTAAATCTTTCTGAAGGTTGACTTTTAATAATCATTTTAGTTTCAAATCTGTTCAAAAGATCGTAAGTCTTTTTCAATATTTCCAAAGATCAGTTTTATTTTTATGAAATTAATCATTTTTTTCTGGATTACAAGAACTATGGCTCCAACTTATTATATTTTAATTAATACTTACGAAACTTTTGAATCTATTATTTTTTGTATATTTAAATAATTGACTTACTTTAGGAAAACGCTTAAAATTAAGGCAAACCTAAAATTTTAATATTCAAGAATATGGATATTTTAATGTTCACATAAATACTAAATGATTTTAATTAAGGGCTTTTTCATGTTCGAGTTTTTTTTTCGAAATTTTGAGTGTTTGTCGAGATTTTAATCCTATTCATAGTAGAAATGGGTTTAAACATAATATCTTATACGTACAGTATCTGCACAACAGTCGACAATCAGCAAAATTTTCTATTTTTTACCGTTTATTCTAATTTTAAAAGTTGTAAATTTAATTACATGAGTGATTCTTTTAACGATCATTGCTTTCCATTTTAATTATACAAAATAAAGAAAACCTGATTTATCAACTCTTCTTATTTCTTGAGACTTAAGTGTCATTTACAGCAATAAGTTTGCAATATTTCCGATTTTAAATTTTATTTTCATTTAAGAAATGGGAGTATCGCTACTCTCATATAATTAATACGTGGCCCGATCTGACATCGCGAAGATGTAGAATTAGTTTGACTAGTCTTGTAAATAAGTCAAACTAATTATCTTATTGGACATATTTTTCCTATCAATCTCTTCGATGCTTGAGGTTTAATAGTGAGAAGTATTGAGAATTTTTCAAATCGCGTCCATTCGCTTCCCTGCCCTTCCCTTTAGCTTCAGGTTGATTACCCGAAATGAGGTCAGTTGGATATTAAACGATTCACTTTTTTCTTCATCACCATCTTATAGATACACAACACTCACACACAGACACACAAATGCACTCCACCCTAAAGGCTTAGAGTTGAATCTCTTTGATTATCATTCAATATAAACAGCTCAATGCTTAGAGGCTTAATTGAGTGAGTGAGGCATGAATAATAATAATAATAATAAATAATAATAATATCGCTTTGAAATCCAATGCCCAGTTTGGGCTTCAAATCAACAAAACAACAATAAGCCAATGTATTATTCTATTGTCTTGTCCCACATTTTGCTTCGGCTTTTTCTTTCTTAAATACTAGACTTATAAGACTTGCACTTATTTTATTAGCAAATGGATTGCAAGATCAAAATGTATCTTAAGCTGCTTTAATGATGATGCATAAGGTTAGCTGGTGTGCAATGAATAGTGAAAGTGGTTTTGGCCCTATTGCCAGAATTACCATTTAAGAAGTGAAAACTATTTTTCTATATATTCATTCATTTGTACTGTAGTTTTGATGCAAAATAAGTTAACTTTTCATACAATCACGCTATAAAGCATTACGTAATCAAATCCTATTCACAATTTGAATCATTTAAAGCCCATTTAAGATGCAATTCCAGGTCATCATTAAGGACTTATATTTTATTGACAAAAGGGTGGCAGAAAAGCAGTCTATATTGTAATTCTTTTATTTTATTTTGATCTGAACTATTTCTGGCCAACACTTATCTAATTTTATTTGATTCACTGAATGCTTCAATTATCGCATTATAATTACATGAAATCTTAATTGTTAAGCAAACTCTAATTGCATAAAATTACATAAAAACTATTTGGGTAATTATTATATGTTACTTAAAATAAGTTACTCTCGCGATTATCTTTCATGAAATATTTGACTGGATTTCGCTGTTTAGCAATTATAAAATTGAAAGATTTATTGATATTTTGAGTTATTATTTGAGTTATAAATAAATTCAAGTTAATTAATGCAAATCGTCGATGAATTTCACGGATCGATATAATAACTTTAGTCGACAAACGAGTTCACGTAATACCTGTATCACTAAAGCAGAAGTCCAGGTCTAGTCCAAAATCTATTCTATTCTGTATAACTTTACTTTCTTCAAAATTTGATTGCATTGTATTTCGCTTATAAGCATAAGAATAATTTGATGAAAAGCTACATACGGTATATTATAGTAGACCTACATTTGCATTATGTCTAATATTGTAATAATTTGAGCCAAAATTATACCGCAAAATATAATTTAAATATTAACCACTAAAATAAAATGTATTTAAGAACAATTACTAGGCTGTGGTGTAGTGATAGCGATATTGCTTGAATGTAGTGAACAGTAAAAAAAGTAATAACATAATAAAAAGGTGTATCCTTTAATTTATCTCTAAAGAATTGCGAATCTATCATCTTCCTGGTCACGATGCAGGCTTTCAATAGATACTATACAAGAAATTTGAAAATCGTGAATAGCAACTGCTGCGCTCCTGAGATGCTCTCAATATGATAACATGTTGTAGTTATTTAGCTCTTTAAGTCAGTTAAGTTTTGTTTCTTAAACCATTTTATTCACTATTATCTCGATTAACACATTCAACTCTCTGCTGTATTTTACTTTCAACTCTTTTCTTGTTATAATTCATCTTGAATTCAATTCCTTGAGTTATAATTTGTTTTTTCTCAATTAAATTCAATGATTATTAATCGATTACTTTTTCAAAGCTATTATCAGTTTTCTATTTTGGAATAATTACAAGTATTTAAATAAAATTATCGTGAATTCGATACCATAGAATAGAGTGTGCCGAAAAAATAAAGATTAATAGACGTCGGGCTACTTAAACGTGTGGGTATTTGTTGGCGCACGAAGTTTTCAAAATGGGTAAAAGATAATATGCAAAATACATAATAGAGTCTTAATGTAGAACACGTGCATCAATAGGCTGATGGACGCGTGTCTTCCACAATGGGTGAGGCCTTTTGCTTCCATCACAGGCAGGCATCAGCAGCTACTTTGATGACCTACTTTGACCCTATCTTAAGCAACACTTTAATAATAAAAGTTCTTTTTTCTTGAAGAACAATATAAGGAAAAGTGGTTATAGCGTGAAATGAATGCCCACACTCTTAACTCTCACTTTATGAAAGATTAGCATTATTTGAATTATTATTTTGAAAAAAAATAAATAATTGATACGATTCTTCTCTGTGGTTCATATCACGCCGTTTTTTATATATTCCTAAAAGACAATAAATTCTCTCTGACTCTCCCTTTCTCTTGAATTCTAACAGTACTTCATTTGAATCCTGACAATAAAAATATTACTTATAATAATAAAAGTCTGAATCAAACGAAGTACTGGTAATGAAAATTGAAAAAATATAATCTACTTTTCTATTATTCAGTTCAACTTATAAAATAAATTTTTGATAAGAATCTGCTGATCGGCACAATTTTCAATAATTAGTGTAGGAATAATGCAAACATATATTAGAAGCTGATCTGCCAAACTTTGAATTAGTCCTTGTATTTGATAAAAATATAAGTGAAGAACTGGTTTACATCCTGATGTTGCAGTGCTTATTATCTGTAGTGTGATAGTTAAATAGGTGAAAACTAGAAGGTATATCAAAGAGACTCTTTTATTTCTCATTCTCTCTTGTGCTTCATTTTCATTTATAAGAGGGCTGTGCCTTAATAAGACTTATCAAAAACAAATCAGCATAACGTTAGTTCGTTCCCAACATTCTCAAGCCGTTAAACTTGTTCAGATCCAGAAGTTCTGCTTTTATAAAAGCAGATTCTTCGGTGGCAATCAGAGCACATTTTGGATTAACTGTGCAATTGAGAGAAAGAGTGTGATAGCGATAGAAAGGCATGAGGCATGAGGTTCACAATTTACAAAGGCGTGGTCCCTGTCCGACATTTTCACAACATTTTGAGGTCATCTTTCTTTCTTTCTTGATTTAATGCATTTTCCATCACATCCATAATAAAAAAATATGTGGTGTATATAAAAAAAATGTTGTGGTACTACTTTCACCTTTAACTCTTCCCGTTAATCATTTATTACAGAGTCCTTGCGCTAAACTTGCAATGAATTTCAATACAATTAAACCTGTATTAAGAAAAGCGAATATTAAAAAAACTGTTATCACAAACTAAATCAAATCGATGGAAGAGTCTAAACATAGTTTTTAATTATTGCAAAAAGTAATTATGTAAATAGTGATCTCATTTCTAAAATAAAATTCATTTTTTGCAAAATTGCAAATAAGAGCTTACAATTTAAGATAGGATTACATGTAAGAAACAACAATAGATTTAAAAAACTAACGGTTTTCAACTCATTATTCAGTTTATTCAATCTAAAGAACAGAAATTATTTGCAATAATGATGAAATTGAGAACTTGTATTATTCTATTGATAACATGTAGCGCCCATTTATCAATTACTACATTCAAGGATGATATTACCTGACGCCTGAATATTGACCGACAATTTTAGACAATAATTTAGAAAAGAATTATTCTTTTTATCCCTTCGAGTATTCGAGAACCTGTTGACTCGCGAAGGTCTACATCAAGTCTATTAATCTGTCACGAGATTAATGCAACGAATAACTAAATAAATATTTAAATATAAATTTATTAAAATAGTGTTATTTGGGATTTTGTTTTCTTATCTTATGTTTCAAATAATTTCATTGCATTTCAAAATATAATAAAAGAAAATAACTGTAAGATTGAGAGGAAATTTTATGTAATCACTTCCCATGTATTATAAGGGAATGATTTAAATTAAAGGAGAAAAATAATAACTAATACATGAAGGAATGCGATTTCGTGCTCTGACCATTCAATTATAAGGTGGAGATTCATTCCTTCACTTTTTTTTATTTTTTTCATAAAAATTTTGAGATCTTTTTGTTTAATTCCACAACAATAAAGAATTAATGTAACTTTTTTTTATTCAATACTTTGAATATGAATTAAACATATATTTTACGAATAACATAACCCCTCCGCCCATTCGCATCATCGCAATTCATCTCATAAATCGATGTTTTTTATGTATTTTACATTTAAAATATAACAATTTCGCATTAAGTTTATACATACATGCTATGCATCATTTTATTTCATTCCACTATTTCATAGCCTCGTTAGTTATTAAGGTTGACTCACAAACCATTTTGGGATAAGACATCAATTCTCTTCTTATGTTCGCTTTGCTGTATTTTAGTTTCATAACAGATTCTTTATATATTGGCTTCACTTCACCCAATTAAAAACTTAATAAAAATTATTGTGAATGTAAGGGTCACCTATTGATTGAGCATTTTTTCAAGAACGCTAAACAATGAAAAACAGTTACAGTTTGGTGAGCTTTATCACTACTGTCAGAATTACAATTAAAGCCTTTTGTAAACAACTTAAGGACAATCCATGAATTTCTATATAAAAAAGATACAGTAGTTTATTACAATAGAAAAACTTATATTTTTCACACAATTATTGTGTACTTTTTGAAATTTATGGTCAACTTTTGAATAAATGTAAAAAAAATGTTATAATTATATGCATTTATCTTTAAAGTGCTATTTTGGGTTTATCACTGTAAATGTTTGAATACCATCGTTTATTTATCTAAATGTTACGATTGGAATATTGTTCATTATTTGTTTCAGGTCTTAAATATTCATTTTATATATAATTTAGTGTTATTCTCAACAGAAAAACCTTAGAATTAAAAAGATTAATAGTTTGAAAGATTAATTAATGTTATCAATTAATATAAGGATATAATTGAAAGATTGACAATCATGAAGCTATTCAATTGAGAAAAATATGATTGAATTTATTCATATTGTCTACATTTTGAATTATCAAATAAAGTCACTCGTTTTCCTTGTTTTTCTGCTTATTTGAAAAATATTTTTTCTTCTTTCAGTTGAAGTCTTAGCTTTCAATTGATTAATTATTTAACTAAAAAATTATAAATTAATGCTTTTAAAAATGACATCAAATTTAAATTATTAATATTCTTTGAATAAATATAAAAATACTTCTTTTTCAAAATACTTGTGCCTACACTTAAAATAATTTTGTTATTATTATCAAATGAAATATTATAACGGAATAAAATTTATTGGAGTTAAAAGTGGAATTGGAATTTAAATTGGAATTATTAAGTGAAAAATTTAGTTGAATTTTAGATCTTTAGAAATGACAAATTTCAAGACATGTGAAATTACACCATATCTTTCATTTACATAAGTAATAAATGAATGAATAACTTTATTACACTGACGAGGAAGGACTGCCACCACTAAGTAACCGATTTCAAAAATTTTTTTGCCTCAACAACCTTATAGTAAACCATATGCAAAATGGTCATTTAAATCGGCTGAGTCCAATAAATTTATTAGTTATAATCCCCTTAATTTTCGATACTACACCCAAAAAATTAAGGGGACTAGTTCTGTATGAATTTACCTTGATAATTGATAAACTTGTTGAGATCAAGTAATGTGGTCTATGCTTTAGACTAGATTTTCATAAAAATTGATTCATGTTTAGATATACCAAATGGCCATATCTCCTAAATATTCTTTTTATGTTTTATAAGTTACTTTACAATAAAAATAACTATTTATTACTACCGTTATGTATTCAGAGAAATTATAGGAACTATAACCAATAGGCTTCTTGGACTCCGCCGATTTAAATAACCGTTTTGGATATGGTTTAGTATAAGGTTCTTGTGGTAAAAAATTTTTGAAATCGGTTACTTAGTGGTATTGGTCTTCCCTTGTTAGAGTCAATCTAACATCAAATGATATCATTTTTAAGATAAGCTTAGATTAATTAAGCGGCAGAATTAATAATTAATTTAATAATTTCTTTATATATAACAAATATACCGTACACTAAAAAAGTTTAAAGAGAATCAACTAATTATAGTATTGCGCTTTTCCATAACTAACAGATTAAGTTTTAAACTTGAGTTTTAATGCTTATCGTATTATATTTAAAGCTTAATATAAGACAAATGATTGATTGTTGATAGCAATTAACTTAACAAATAAATTTTCAATTTAGAAAAGCTTTGTTATACTTTCTCAATATTAATTTTTATGCATTAAACATTATAATTACTCAAATTTTCTAACTCGTTAGCATACAGTGTAAGCC
>JAQGCH010000067.1:0-37610 GCA_034699485.1 Nanhermannia elegantula
AAGGAGTTTAAACTGTAGTGTTATTATAAAATGACAGAAAAGTTTCATTAGCTGTCCACTCATTAATAGGCTTTACTGTAAAGTATATATCTTTAAAAAGTGTAAGAAATAATTGACTTATATAGTATATTTTAAGTTCTATTATATCTATTTTTAAAAATTATGTTAACTCAACTGTTTAAACAGTTACTCTCAATTTCGTAATTTTCTACTTTTCCTATTTACGCAGATTTTGATAGTTTTATTAAAAAACAACAACAACCATAAAAAACAAAAACAACCATAAAAGTACACTTAATTGTTAAACATAGGAAGATTTTATTTTTACGCAAAATAATTTAAGACAATAGCTATGTACTAAAAACTCAGAACAATATTGTAAACAGTAAATTAAGTCATATATTTATAGGAAAAATATTTGAAATATCTTTTATAAGTTAAATGTTTTATTGCAGATGTGACAGAAAAATCCATATAATCAAAGGTTTGTTTCAATCCTTATCTTAAAGAAAAAAACATTAAAGAAAATAAAGATTAATAATTGTTTTGAATGTTGAATGGGTAGAATTTTGACACAACTTCTATTCACTAATTCCCGATTGAACGAACCCCTGTTTCCTACCTGTTACCTATTAACCTGATAGAAATATTTGATTAATCAGCAGTAACTAGTCTTAATTGTCTAAAGTGGCGCACATCTATCTTTTCTACTAAAATTATAAAAAAGAAGATATTTACTATTAATAACATCTTTGTCATACACTAATAATTTAGAATTCACTTAGGCTAATTATTAAGCAATTCAAAAGATTTAAAATTTTTAATAACTTTAAAATAAGTTTTATCTGATTTTGAGTGGGTTTGAGTGTAAAGCGAAGGATTACTGAAATAAATCACTCAAATGAAGTGAGAAGATACTAAATGCTTCTCAATTTTGTAATCTTTTATTACGAGTAAATAATATAATGTTTTAAAACAATTATTCATATATTATTACTTTAGTCAGTTTTTGTCAGTTTAAATATGATATATTTTTTATATTATTTTTTAAATATGAGGGCCGAGTGTATTATTAATTTACATGAAATTCTCTGTGTCTTCAATAAGGTCACAGTCATTTGCAATAAAAAATTGAACGTATTATAAAGTCATCAAACTAAAGCTGTTGGTGTCGTTTTTGCCCAAATGTATAATAAAGCCATAATTCTATAGAATTTACAGCAAACATAAAAACAAACTATTGAGAGATGATCTCAAAATGATGCACAATAAATATGAGTAAATATATCGATGTATGAGTAAATACATCTTATATTTAAATGATGTGATCAGTTAAATGCAAAAACCCAACGAATCCAATAAACTTTGGGAATCAATGTGATTACACGGAGAAAGTTTATGGACCCTTAAATTGGTATAAAAAATTATATTTTCATGCAAATATTCTAACCCAATCTCATTTGTATGACCCAATCAGGAGAGACTTTTAGAGAAAGTTTCCAACAAATTTAATGCACATATAAAAGTCATACACATTTCCGTTTATGTTTCACGAAAAAAATGAGTTGTATTTGAATAAAAAATTGTTTTAAGCGATAAACTACTGCTAATATTGCATTTGCAATACAACTTTAATGTGAAACAAACTAATATTAATGAATTTTTCTATTCGGTATAAAATTTAAATTTCATAAATCATAGAGTTATGTTTCCTTTAGCTAAAAATTTGAATCCATTATATAAATAACTAATTATAATTTCATTGTTTACCATTACAAAACTTAACATATATAATGATTATATTTGTAGTGACTTATTCATCAGTTTACGTTATTTTTTAAAATGATGCCATTAATAGTGTCATATTTTATACTGTATATGCTTAACGTACTCCTTCATTACTTTAGTGACCAAAATAGGCGGATTAAATGGTCATTAATTTTTATGACCTCTGAAAGTCGCTTATGGATAAAGCTAATGAAAGTGTCAGTTCATTAACACACAAAATTAACTAATGTTTAACGAACCAAACATTTGCCTGAAATGAGATGCTATTAAACCCTAGGTTTATGTCGATTTTTTATGTAAATAATTGTAATGTCTATTATTATGTATATTATGTAAATTTATTATCATTTTCCAAAACTGGATATTTTCGGTCTTCATATGAAACACTACTAGATATGAATAAGAATATTGAGTTAGTTATAGAAAGGCTGGTCTGCTATCATTTTTTCGACCGATTTAAGCTTCAGGTTTATTTTGATGGTTAGAATCCTCTTAACTGACTATCAGTAAACCATAAATAATACATATTAAACATATGATTACACTTTACAGGTTATAGCAAAAAGGGATTCTGAAGGCTTCACATTTACATTAGCGTAAAAGTTGTTTTGTCAAAGAGTAAAGAGTATTCATGTGCAGCTTGTGTTGAAAAAAGAAAATTTCCCTAGAAAGTTTCTAAAAATTTTCCAACACTATGTGCAGTAAAAAACAAAGATTTAAATTGTTTATAACTATTTATTCTTTCAATTTACAAACACTTATAATGCATAAAATTGAAGATTTTTTAAATAATAAATTTTTAAAATGTGGTTATTTTTAGTGAAGTATAGCCGCTAAGCTTATCTAAATGCAAGTGTTTTCAAGTTGACCACATTTTTGTAGCGGTACTTCTCAATGCTTTCTAATCATAGAATTCAATAAATTTAAGGAAAGATAAATCATTTTCTCTCATTAAATCAAATAGACCTAAAACTTTTATTATATTATATGAAAGAACGGAAAAAGAAATGTATAAAATATCCGTATTTTGAAATATATCTTAAAAGTAGTTTCATTGGTAGCCCTGGTTATTTAGCTTTGACTTTGATCTTTGGCAATCAGACAAAGCCATTATTGGAGAGCCATTGAATCAAGAAAAATGTAACACATTTATGGCAGCCTTTTTGATCATTGTTCCACATTTGGTCACGGGTTGTAAATCTCCCTGCACTTTGTAGCGCTTTCTACCAAATACCACGTTATAATAGTATTTATTCAATTGCTTT
The DNA here is from genome assembly GCA_034699485.1 of Nanhermannia elegantula. NCBI lineage: Eukaryota > Metazoa > Arthropoda > Arachnida > Sarcoptiformes > Nanhermanniidae > Nanhermannia > Nanhermannia elegantula. The sequence goes on from JAQGCH010000067.1 coordinate 3,054, forward strand.
TCTAATGGCTATATATTGTGAGTAATGGTTAACAAATATATTGGAAGAAATAGTTTATTCATAGAGTAAAAAATGAAATGGAAATCTCTTCATTAAGGACTATAGAGTTGTATAGAAATCATCAAAAGTTGATAAATGTCGTAATAAATCAGAATAGTATCCGTATAGTATCCGTACATTATATCTTACAATAAAACCTCTATTTAATAATGGCTCGCATTCATTGAAAATGATTTTGAATAACTGAAAAGCAATATCCTGTACCTCCAGAAAAATAACTTTAAAATAACTTATCTTATTATTAAATTAGAAATAATTTTTAGATTAATTTTTAGATTAATTTTGATAAGATATTAAATGAAAACCCATTAAATTCTTATGACAAGACCACCTTTTGACAAATAAAAATTGGAGATACATTTTTTGGTTTTGTTGAAAGTATCTCTTGAGCATTAGCACAACCATTTATCAATCCGATTTAAAGTGTCATACATAAAAGGGGGTTTGTTAGAATCCCTGTAGCTCTTTTACTATTTCAAAGTGAGATCAATTTATTATTGAAGTTATACAAGTTTTTTGTCTTTTTTATCATATACAAAAACCATTGACACATTTATATATTACATAGTGTATACTGAATAGAATTTGCCTCCAGTTATCTGTGTATTCAAAAATTTATCTTAAAGTAATTGAGTATAGATTCAAAATTTTGCTCTGAATATCTATATATTTCACTCTGACATATTTTTCACTGTCAACTTTTTTTGAGGAAACTTTCTATAATCTTATAGTAAATTCATTTAATTTTATCAATTTTCATATTTAAGGTTTGATATCAAGCAAATAAATATAAATTTACTCTCACCTGAGACTTATCAGTGTCAATATTTCTATGCTATTACTGACGAAATCATTTATTTTAGTTTTTATTTTCTTCATATTTTAAGAGACAAAGTCAGTGAAGGAAATCAAACCATTAAAAAATAATTCAATTTTTAAAATTTAAAATTAATTTGAAGAGATTTTTAAGGGCTTTAATAGTTTAATGACATAAAAATATTGGTTAAATATTACTAAATGCTATTCAAAAAAAAGTTAATGATAATTATTTTTATCGCAATTTAATTATCAAAATATTGGGTTAAAATTTCAGTAAAAGTTAACTTTATATACGAGTGAAAAAGTTTTTATAATTATAAGCTCAATAATAAACTGCTTACATCAAATCAATTTTGAGAGTAGTCTCTGAGTAAATTTTGTATAAGTTTAAAATAGATTTGAATAGCGTAACAAATTTTTGATTAAATGCTTGGATTTGTTTCAATTTGGAAACGTCTACATTTTGACTAATATGGGAAAATTGAACCAAACTTTAAATTCTTCAAAAGTTGAACATTAATGCGTATGTAGTGCTGGTGTAAAACTCAGCCAAATAAAGAGAATTGACTTCCTTTACTAAATCGTATGCACATAAGGGTATATCTAATTTGTATAGTTTGTGAGATAAATCACATTTTAATTCAATGAATTATTCTGATTTTGGCAATGGATAGCAATGTCAAGTATGACGTAATACTAGACTTCCGATAAAGTGTCAAAAACTTAAAAATTGATGACTTTAAAACTTGCACTACAAATAATATTATTCTATTGAGTGTTATTTTAAATATTCGTTGAACGTGAAAAACGAGGTCTCCTTCCTGTTCAAATGGATCATTAGTTTCAGTGCAGAATCACTTTTTAGCATAAAAATTTGGATAACCTTTTGTTTAGTCATATAGTATACACTCATTTGCAAAAAGCCTCTATTTGTAAATAAAATCAAACAAACCTCTGTTAATCTTATTTAACTTGCAATTATTCTGATGTTTAGCTTTTCTAAATTGATTTCATGAATATAATTGTCGGCATTTTTGAACACAAAAATCGAAACATTTCGTAACAGTACATGCTTTTGACATATTATTTCATTATATTATACTTTTAAACCATATTTGTTAAGAATATTCACTTTACATGCAATGTCAAAAAATCAATAATAGACTCATATTTTCAATTGAAGCATTAGTTACCTTATCTGACTTTTGAGTGCATGCATTTCCCTTTTTTTTATATAAATAAAACCTTCTATTTATTTGAAAGCCTTTTTATGAAATTCAAATGTAATTTTATTCCTTCTTTTTTTAAACAATAATAAAAAATTTCATTGCATTTTCCACAGCTCTGTCATATTCTTAATAATGTTTAATAACATACCGTACAGTACACTGATGTAGTAGACCGTGAGCTATATATAATATTCCAACATAATTAATAGTAATACCTTTTGTCGTAATAAAATTTGTTTAAATTTTAACTTTAGTAATGTTTTGGCAGAATTTGAGAGATAGTGAATAAAAATGATATTTTAAAATAAAGAAATGAAAATATTTTGATTAATTTTGAAATTTGATACTTTATTTGGATTTTGTTAATCTAAATTTTGAAACAGATTCACATGTGAAACATGTCAAAAACAGTTAAGTTATCGTTCAATTTCAAAATGGACTACTCTTCAGATTGTCAGTAGTGTATTGTCATTCTGTTTGACTTCACAGTTATCAAAATTATTTCAAGTTTTGATAAAACTCAAAAATATTCAAATCTATAGTCAATTGGTTTTATCAAAATTAAATTTGTTGAATAATAGGATAAGCTCTTTCTGTACGAATTAGTGATTAGCATATGAATCATTATTTTGCCTATTTTTAAGTGACATGAAGTAAAAAAACTTTTTTGCAACTATGTTACAGATTGCAATCTTTAGTTACGTGAACAAAGCATGTGTCTGATTGACAGCGACGTAAGGCTTTTTAATGTAGCGTTCAGTAGTTATGAAGTATGCGCTCTTTTCTGTGAAGAGTAGGCTTACACGCAATATGAGGTTATGAAAGATATGGTTTAACTTTCATTCAGAGAAAGTTGAATTAAGAGTTTTTTCCTACATTAAGCTTCTCTAACAAATAATTGAACCAAACCTGAAAAATTTCAATTTCATTTTTTAAAAAATTTCTTGGATTAAAATTTTGAAAAATATTTTCAATATGTTCCGTATCACCAATAAAGTCAAAAATTATATGTACAGTGCCATACAGTAAAAAATTGATAGATTTCAATGTTGTCAAAGTCAAGTATTCATAATCTTAAAAACTTGAATTCAATTTTGTTAGAGATATATAGGGTGGAAAACATTATACTTCCATAAAGTATAAGTTTATAACTTTTAGAATAAGTATATTTAAACCATAAAACTAAACTATTTCTCAGTTATAATAGAAGGTTTTTTTATATCATTCGATTTTTGTTTGAATAAAAGTTGGAGGTGCTGCAGTTGATTTCATTTGAGTGTTGTTTTAACGTCTGAAAGACATGACCGTTTCATATTAGCTTTAGTGCACTCAAATTTGATGTAAATTCATCCTAGCTCAAATATGTACTCCTTAGGATGCAGTGCAGCACACTTTCGCACTAAGGCCAAAATAAATTTGTAAATTATTTTCGTAAATTTAATACAAATTTAACAAAATTCAAATGTAATCAACCACAGCACCACCACCGCAAACAAAAATTGAATGACATGAAAAAAATGTGCCATTATCCCTGAGAAACAGATCAGTTTCATGATTTAATTATTCTTATTCTAAAACTTATAAACAAATACTTTATGAAAGCATGTTTTCCACCCTGTAGTTAATAGGCATAAAAATTACATCACATCTATTCAAAACATTTTCAATTGCTATTAATTTTAAAAAACTTTAAAAATTGCGTTTAAAGAGGAACAAAATGAATTATTTTTAAACAGTAATATTTCATTGTCAAAGTGATGTCATTTCATTGGTTTCCCCCATGTTTTAATTCAAATTTAAAATGATATAGTGCTCTATTTTAGTACAATTATTTAATGCATTGTCGAAACCTGTCTTTGACAAATAATTTTATTGGTTTAAACGGGGTTCGCTTCTCTCCGATTATATTAAGGAAATAAGAGACTTGAACGCGTGCCATAAAACACAGTCATGAATAACAGCTCGAGACACAGGCACTCAATCATAATCATAACTGCGTCGCACACACAAGCCTTTTTCATTTTGTTAATTAGATTTGATCATATCAACTATTATTTTTTGTTATACGATAAAGAGACCAAGCCTTCCACTACTCAAAAATTAATATACAAAAGTGAGGAGAAGGTGGTAGTGCTCCCATCTTTTTGTGGACACCCATTGCGTTACATCATTTGTTATCACTTATAGGAATCAATCGTTGATATATACGAAGGCAATTACCAAAATAATAATTTTCATAAGCGCTAATGTTCTCAATTTTCTGTTAGATTTGGAGTAAGAGCTTTCCAAACTTGTACTACAGTATTGTTATTCTTTTACTGACTTTTAGAACAAGCAAAATACAACTGCTTTTGCCACCGTTGTGCAGTTCCTGCAACTCTGTCTCCCATACCAAGTCTGATGTAATCAAGCATGCAATGAGAGTCACGGGTACATAAAGGGTCTCTTAAGAGAGATTCAGAGTCAGAGAGACGCTGTTTCACGCTTTTCTGGCTGAAGCTCAGTTACCACCGAATTTGTTCTAAAAATAATTTAAGTTATGCATTGGTATAATTAAAATACAACATTTCATTTAATTAAGATATTAATGAAGTTATTTTGATAAATGATATAAATTATTGCTATCTGTAGTTTATTGGTGTGAAGCATATTGAATACGATAAGAGCTGAAAATACTCCAAAAGAGCTGAAAATTTTTACTAAAAAAACATTAGTTGAAAAAGTTGAAGTTTAGTTCACACCAATTATTATAATTAATTAAAAGTTTAAAATAATTGATGGCTAAAAATAATATTTAAAAGATTACTCAATTGATTGATATTTGAGTTATATTTTTTCAAAGTCAGACAGAAAGTCTGTTCACAAAATTAGCTGAAAATCTAGGGCTCATTGGGTTTAGGAATTGAAATAAATCATTTGTTTGACATGAATTTATTGCTAGACAGCTAAGCCTTGCAAAATTCGCTTCATTTATCAATTTGTTTAAAAAAAATAATAATCCAAAATTCATATTTTTGACAATAGAAATGACAATAAGTTTAGATATTGTCTGCAAAAGAATTTTAATCAATCAAAATTGAATGAGATATACGGTAGAGAAGGGAATAGAACTTTTTAAACATTGAAGAAATTTGAATAATATATATATCTCATACTTATGGAATGCTTACCATAAACAAGACTAACTACGAAACCCAACTATATGTAGTGGAGTTTTTCTGTAGTTGACACCAATGATTTATCTTTTCTCAACAGAAAAACCATTTTATAATGTATGCCTCAACGGAAGAGTGCTATACATATGTATGAAACATTGATATGCAAAAAATAACTTATTTCGATACAATACCCATCGGTATCAAACAATTCAATACAAAACACAAGTTAATCTTGTGGTCTTATATTGTACTTTAAAATTGATGCCAAGGCTTATAGGCGTTAAGTTAAAGTTCAAAATCTGGTGAAAAGAAAAGGTGAGACTCAGCCAATTTTAATTTTTACCTCACAATTGTAATCAAAAACTGAACCTCAGTTAATCTACTGTACAATATTTGTAAATTCGTCAAATCTAGTGTTAAGACTCACCACTGCAACTTGTGGTGGAAAATTTTCAGTAAATTTCTCAACAAATTTTCTCTTAAAAATCTATTTTCATGTCAAGAAATTGAAGAAACCGAAAGTTTAAGAATAAAAGACATAATTAAAATACAATATATTAAATGTAATCAAACAAAATTAGTCTGAAATGAGTTTAGAGATATTTTATTAAAATAATTTTATAAAATCATTAAAATCTGATAGTTTTATAGTAGGATCATATAAGGCTACAAAGGCCTCATTTGTCATATAATAGGGTATAAAATTTATTTCTAAAAATATTTCTAAAAAATCTCAACAAAAGAAAGTTTCCAGAAATTTTTCAATACTAATAAAATCTGTCCAAAGAAGAGTAACGCCTAATGGATCAGTTGACTAAGGCGTTGTCCCAGTGCTAAAACAATAGTGTTGGAGCCCTGGCAGGTGCAGCACTTGATTTGGCAGAACAAAATACTTTGGTTGTTATATCAAATAGAGCTTATTGTTTAAGATTGTGATGGACTTATATCCAGTGTCAATGTGAAAGTTGTATTCAATATTCCAAAAGAGAAGAGATATTTAAATAAAATATTTCTGTAGAACATACAGTTGAAGCACAAGTCTTTTCTGAGTCAAATAAGATGCGATATAATTATTAACTCATGTCCTCAATGGAACAGCGACTCAAAAAAGATAAGGAGTCAGAAAATGGATGGACAGATGAGATGCAAATAGAGTCTGACAAATTTTATAGATATACTTCAATTATATGATAGTAATTCTTTATTTGCGATTTAATTTTTGAATGAATGGCATTATTGAGCACTTGATAATGTTAAAAAATACTGACATAAAATGGATAAAAAGCATGCACTTCAGGATATGAAAATCCTCTTTTCTGTTATAATGAATGAATATATAGAGAGTTTACTTTTCACAAGTATTTTTCAGATAAATAGAATAAGTCGCTCGAGAGCTGTATTGAAAGCCATATCAAATATATTTTTCAAAGCAAATTAGTTGCTTTTGAAGCCGCACTTTAATATAGTAATCCTCAAACTTACGAATTCTTTTATTCTATTGAGGTTTACGTTTTTTCATCAATTCAATGCATATTCAACTTTTTTGAAAAAATATTATTACTGTTGAATCGACTTTTTGTTGATATGCTATTAATTTATTTATAGTAGTATTTACTTTAGACAACCGCATAAAAATACATTTTAGTCATCATCAGTGCTGATCTGTAGAATATCGTACAACCATAAACTTTTTAAAGGGCTATACAGTGCTTCAGTATCAAAACACCATGATTTTTATACAAGTACTTGTTCTAAAGCTAATGATTGTGTGCTTTTGTAAATTACTAAAAATAAAGTTTACTCCTCACTAATACTCTACGATCTAAGAAATTGAATTCCGTTTTAAATTATTCAAAGAATTCCATTTTAAAAACTGAATTATAATTAAATGCTTTTGAAATTGTGTTTCTTTCTCAATGAAATTTAAGTCATTAACTCAAAAGTTTTAATGCATTTAATTAAAAATATTATTGTTTTTAAATCTTGTGTCAAATCTCAATGATTTGGATTTTTATTTTCTCTCTCAATTGCATTAATAGTATTCCACTTAATGGGAAAAACAATATAACTATTATTAGAGTCATCACAAATTCAGATGTGATGATATAATTTTGTAATGCAATATATTTTAATTATGCTAAAAATATCTATTTAAGAATGCAAATTACAAAATTCAAATAAAACATTACAATTCTTATGGGAATTGTGAGATGCGTTAGAATTGGACAAAATGTGAATTTGACTTAATGTGAATTATTAGGAAGCACTTCACGCAACAGTTGAGGCCAAATTATTGTTACATTAGTTTAACAATCATGAAAAATTATTGAAAAATGAGTATACATTGAAGTGCAACGGGAAAACTTTGTTTTTCTCATTGCAAAACATTAAATTTTATGTGAATGCGCTCCACATAAAAGGATTACAAGAACTAATTGCTTTCAGTCATTTATATTCTTTCTTTTAAAATTTATGACAATCATGAAAGGGTTGAGGGGAGCAGTTCTTTATGGTTTGTTAACTTTTATTTTAATGCTTCTAATGTCAAGCTGAGAGACCAAGAAAAGCAAAGGGTGATGCATATGATGTATAATTCACATTCACATTGCACTTACAAAACTAATACAATTTTTTAGCAACGAAGCACACAACCAATAATTGTTGGATTGTATTTATATGGACTATAAAAGAGAGACTATATGAGAGAGTCAGATAAAAGTAAGGCCTTATCTAAATGAAAAGTCATAAAAAGACAATCTTGCGAGAGATGGACGAATGAGTAGTGGTCATAACGAAAATTTATTCTTTATAATGAAATTAGAAGGAGGAGGGCTTAGCAGTCATTCAAATTGAAGAACAAAATTACGATTACTTGAAGTGCAACACATATATACGGTATATATAAATATATCTAAATTGTACGAATGCAGCGATTGATTCCCCACTTTTTATGGCGTTATCTGTTCATTTGGATCTAAGCTCTGCACTTTTTGCCATCCCATTCATTTGATATGACTGGCAATTTTGCCCTATTTGCACAATAGTGTTCGGGGGTTAACGAGACAAAACGATCACTTTTGGACAAAATACGATGACATTGAGAGCTTTCTCTCTGGGCATGCATTGTGTTATTTCCCCAGAGAAGGACGCACTCAATAAATAAGTATTGCTGACTAAACGCTGACACTTGAATGTACGTAAGATAATGTACTGTTTTACATCACCGCTGGACGATCTCAACTTTCTCACAACACATTTAGGCTAAAGTTAGTCAAAACCAATTGACCGATTTGTGACGCATTCCCTGTGATTTAAATAAAAATAAAAAATAGTTTATATAAATAGCATTTCATATTTCTTGCTTATAAGATGACACTAATATTGATTTGTAAAGGATTCAATTTCAACAAAATGCTATCTCATAACCAATTGGATTAAGTCGAGGGGTGAGAAAGCCATGTTTAACACCTTTACTCGCATTGTTGTATTACTTTTTTTATTGATCATAATTCGAGAAATCTTTAAAGTCACAAATTTTGTACTCATGTCACGCATTTTAGTGATAAATTTTCATCTATTGGACTCTAAAACGATCGCTTTGCAAACATAAATGAGAACAAGAAATTGCGATTACTTTTATTCAGGATTACGAATGAATCTTTACATACATTTAGTATATCTATAAATAAATAAAAGTTTTATAAAAGACACGCGTCATTGCGATAGTTGGCGTATGCAATCTTCACATAACTTACATGAAATGGCAAAAACTTATATTGTTGTGTGATTTACAGTATTGCTATGGGAAGCAATGTATGGATATCCGGGTATATGAAAATAGTAGAACAAAAGTTTGGACTTTGGGAGTGAATGCATATAAAGTGAATGGTGAAGCGCAGCAATAGCTAATAGATTTTGGGTTACGTTCAATAGGTCAGAGACAAGAAATGCGGTAATGTTGAAATGTCAGCTGAAATGAATGGGAAGCAATTGGACACGACTCAATCGGTAAATGGCCGTCATAATGGTCTACTGTCCATAACAGTGCAATTATGCAGAGATGACTCTTTGCTCTTCGTCGCTAATACAGTTGAAAGTTAGAAATGTTAGAAAGCTAGGTTAGATTTAGGGCAGTGAATAAAGGGGGTTGAGATGGAGTAATGCAATAAACAGTTAACAGATACATGCAATACAACGGATGGCAATCCAAACACATTATATGAATGTGGCCGTTAAAATCAGTCATTTGAGTGTCAATCGCACTGAACTCAGTACTAACCAATGCAAAGAACATTAAGACCTTCTGACAATGATTATAATGGCCATATTTGAATATTTGCTCTCACTTTCTAATGGAAATAAGTATATTTTTGTGACTCATAAAGTGTTACTCTATTCTTTCGCAAATGGCCATTAATAACGCAATAAAGAATAAATCACACACTCACTGGCTGTGGCCTCTATTATTTTTCTCAATTTAATAACTATTCTAAAGTACTAACTACAGCACTCTCTCAATAGCAATCTCTTATGTATTTTTATGTCCGATTTGACTTTATGAATAGCAAACTCAATAATATTATACAATCGTTAACCAGATAAGCATAAGCTTAATTGAGATAATTCCTCATAAATTATACAAATTCACTAATTTTTTAATATATTGGAACTCTGTTAAGATAACAATGTTGTGAATGTAATATACTGTTTAACATTCCTTTTAAATAAAGAACTTTTACCATAGCTTTACTTCTGTATGCAGTACTGTTCGAACAAAACTTGAAATCTTAGAGCTTAGGAGTTAGCACAGCCTGACGTTATGGTGTTATTCTACACAAACCTCTTAAGCCTAAGAGAAGCTTAATATGTGATCGCATATCAAAAGAGAACTCAAATGATTTAGCCAATTAATAATTATATCCATTATGTACTACAATATCCGTCATGTAGAGAAAGAGAATTTCTGCCGACTCAGCGAAAGGGAATGTTGTACTTCTGTTTGTGTTTGATCCTTAACGGACATTACGATAATTTCCGAAATAGAAGCAGTTTTCGTCCTAACCCTTGTTTGATTGCTGATGAGCTGACAATTTGCTGAAATATATTGTTAACATAATGATGATTACAAACCAAAAAGTTCTTATGGACTCAACGCCACCAAAATTATTAGATCTGGAAGAGTGAGAAAGAATTTCATCGATAAGCTTGAATTATGGATTCCTAACTAATTTTCATTGATTGTTAAGCTTATAGAGGAAACCTTCCAATAGTGTCCGAATTGTGATAGTTGTCCAATATTTGAACAAAATATTTAGTGATGAAAATCCTGTAAGTCTTATGCTTAAGACTTGCTTTAAACGAGTCATTACTTTATTGAGCAAATGAAGACTTTAGTTCATATTTATCAAGATATCTATTGACATAAAAAAATTAAGAGCTTATATGATAAGTGTAAGACACAATATTTGCAGATAATAAAGCCTCCAATTTCTGTTAATATAGTTGAGTCCTTTATTATTTATTTGACACTTTTATAGCTAATCAGTACTAAAAGTTATCTGTCTATTAAGTTAGATATATGGTAAACAATACCATTGATTCTTTTATTTAACTATAATTGGGTCCGATATTGATATTGGTATTGATATAAATAAAATTAATTAAGATAAAAGTTTATCGCTGTAACGCTCAACATAGTCTTGAATGCATGGCTTCTCATTTTTCCAAATGCATTATATTATACTCTGCAGAAATCTTTTATGTTAATAAATTGGATGATTTGTGAGTCCAGCAAATGAGACAAATTGAAATCAAACTTTTCACTGTCTATATCTTTGTTCATACAAACTATTATTTCTTTTGTTTTTTCTATTATTAGTTTTGTTAATATTATTTACAGTGATTATTAGAATATTTTTAAATTATATAATTAAGATTTCAGAAGTTAACAAATAGAAAATCCTTACATTGAAGGCTTCTTTTTTAGTATCATATGAATCGGCGAATGTGTTGACAAATAAGTTATGTTAAACTTTACTTAACGTCGATTAATTGTAAATTTATGATATGCTTAAAAGTTTTATCATAACATTTATTATTCTTTAAGTAGTTCTAATATTATTTCACTTAAGATTTACAATTAATCGAAAATCCTTATGATTTATAAAAGTGAAAATGAATTTTGTGCATAGCTTTGAACACTTTTCACAGTAACTTATTGTTAATAAGTATTATAATATGAATAGAGTTTGATTCAGTTGGCTGTTCCTCTCTCTCATTGATGATGTCACTAACACGCGCACTCTGCGGACTGTTTCCACTTTTACCATATATAACATGAACGTGTGTTGAATTCGGTTCAACAGTTTGCTTACGCCGTAGAGAGAATTGTGTTCCAAACTTATCACTGCCTAAACTTTTTTTATAATAAGTTCTAAAGTCTATAATATTTAATACAAAATGACAAGAGTTTGGTCACTTGCGACTGATGAAGAGCCACAACAAACTCAACTATATATTATGTGGAAGAATGAGTTCAATTTGTTTAGCTTTGACAGCGGTTACGAATCAGCTACAAATAGTCTCTCAAATGATTATATACAAGATTTAGAAGCAGATCAATATAATTCAATTGAAGAACAACACGAACATAATGAGGACGACGAAGAAGTATTTGAGACAATCAATGTTTCAAACACAAGAGCACAGAGTTCTCCGATTCCAATACCAACAAATAGAAAATATAAGAAAACAGTGAGAAATCATTCACAAAACTCATCGCCAGACTTCTCAACATCTTTGGGCTATTCATCAGTTCATTCATCGACATCATCGTCATTGTCATCACAATCATTAAACAATGACCTCATTGGACATCCGCCTTGTAATTGTGGTTGTATTAGAGGATACAGAAATCCATATTTGATCAGAAATATCTCATTACTAACTGATAGGCCATCAAATTCAGGTAAGATTTAGTTTTTAGAGTTCACTTAATTTTGTTTAAATAAAAATCGTTATATAAATGGATCAAAAAATTGTCTCAATTTTTTTAGAACCTTTCTAATAGTATTTGATCCATTAATTTGCAATGCATTAGCTCTACTGCCCTTATTTAGCATTAGTTTTTGTTATTATTATTAATTCTTACTCTTTAATTACCATTAAAATAGTGTTAAGTGTTATCAAATTCAAAATTATTTTATTCATTTGAATAAAATTGTTATTTAATCGTTAAATGTCTTCAAAAAGAGAATGAAATCAGAATTATATTTTTTTACAATAAAAAATCAAATAAAATGATTTGATTAAACTGAAAATTAGGAAATAAAGTTTATGTGTTAGAAATAAAGATAGATTCAAAATACTGTAGTTTATATCTTCCTATGCTTCTAATACATAGTACTATCCGTCTGATGCTAATATATTTTATGCATCATTTTGTATTCACTGCTTTACACTGAAGATACACAGTGAAGCTCTTTTATCTGGCAATTTTAGTAAATGCTTCCATAAAGTATTTCATATCTATTAATATTATTCTCATTTTGTTATCTCAATCATATTAAAGATTTATATACAATGTTTTTGAGGACTTACTTAAAAAATTGAATTTAGATATATTTTCGCAATTTTAGACAAAGAGAATATTGTCTTATTTTTAAATTGAAAACAATTGAAACCCTGGCCTACACACAACATTTGAGTTTAGTTTTTACTTTAATAATTAGAAAAAGTTGAAACTTGAAAGTTGAAAGTTGAAAGTACTGAAAGTTGAACCACTTGTTTAAATAAGTTCATATCAAACTCTCAGGTTTTGCAGTAATTAAATATTACTAATCTTAGAATTGCATAATTACAAAATACCTGTATATGCATTTCTCATATCATATATAACTGTTTTTGAGTACTTCAAAATTGATGTTTGAGAATTTGCATTACATCTTATATTAAGTATTAGTTGAGTGGTGACAAAAGTAAGAATATATTGAAGTTTTAAAACGAATAATTGAATTACTTTGTTCTCAATTATCTGATTAAAATAAAACAATATAAACGGCTTTTATTATCAAATATTGTGAATTACCAAAAAAATAAGCTAAAAATAAGTTTTCTTTAAGTTTGTCCGTCTGTTTAAACTAACCGTCTTTTTATTACACGTCTAACTATACTAAACGTCTAACTGTCCGTCTTTTTATTATAATAATAACTAACTATAAAATTTTGTTTCTATAGAAATTATGCCTTTGACACTCTCATCATCTAATGATCAAACAGAAAGATCTGAAACCCGATCTGAAAGATGTTCGTATCCTTTACCAGATATTGTCAGTTCATCACTATCACAAAACAGTACTTTAATAAATGGAATCATACGGGAAATTGGCGCAGATCTCAGGAGAATCAGCAAAGATTTTATCACAGCACGAAACCAAAAAGTGAGTAAAATACTGCATTATATTTTCCGAATACACAGTAGCCGTATCCTGACTAATGCATATACTATATTATGCTATAGATCAAACAGTCAACTACTTTTAGCCCGTAATACATAGCATTCAAAAATGAAGTTTGCATTTTTCGAAACTATTTACTCTCGCGCACTTCAACTCCTCTTTAAGGGCATTTAAATTTAATTCTATACCACAAATACCACTCTTGAGAGCTTTTAAAAAACTTTTACTAAATTAAGCGAAATTTAAAATATTTTTGGATATCTATAAAAAAGAGCGCTTTTATCAGTTCACAACTTTTCGATGACTTCATTCTATATTCTATTTGCTTTTGGATTTATGTTTCCCTAATATATTGATATATTTGAGTTATTCACTTGACTGACCCAACTCTATATTAAACTGAATGTAGTATTCGGCTCACGAATAGCAGATCAAGAGTAGCCGCTATAGCCGCTACATATCAAATAAAAAGATGAGCATATCTGCAATTTAAAATTTTTTAAAATTGACATTAGGTAACACATTTCAATACATATCTCCTTCTTTGTCATACATATAGATTGAGACCAACCAAATCTCACTGATAACTCGCTTGACGGCTATCGCAATACCATATATTTTGAAAGAAGTAATACACTATTTTAAGTGATGCGGAGATGACATATTGATTGAGAGCAACAGTAAACTCAACTTTTTTGAAGTATTTTACAGAGTGTTAATACTCAATATAATCATTATAAAGTATAATTTCATGCAAAGTAAGTTAAATACATTTTTATGGATTTACAAAATTTGTAACTTATTCTCAGCCACAATGTCTTTCATATTAAAATATATTCTGTAACTTATACAGCATTAATAACTTTTTCATGTCATAAAATTTCTTTATATAAATTTATTAATCTATTGTGTATTATATAGTAATATTGCTTAATCCCAAAGCTGAGACCAAACTTCATAATATTCAATTTAATATAACTTAAAATTAATATTCATATGGATGTAATTTTGAGCAATTTTTATACCAAATATATATAAGTAAAAAATTTTAAACTCAATCATTTATATTTTGTGAAGTATGTGTGTTTACTATAAAAATATAATAAAAAATCACAATTATTGTCCTTAAAAAAGGAAAAGATACGCATCGGCTTCAGTACAAATTTTTACCGATTTAATCAATAATGAGATTTAATAATTTTCTTAATTAATGAGCACAGAAAAGAAAGTAAATATAAATACTTTATTTAATACCTCTGTATCCATAGTTAGTTCAGCAAAAAGATTTCATCTCAAGTTTTGTCCAATTTTACTTATGCTGTTCAAAGTTGATGTGAATCTTTTGATGTTTAAAACATGATTTATATAAATAAAATATTGAATACAAAAAAAATTGCGGTCCCACCACACGTATGTTTCATATTTCAAAAAATAATTTTAATACTGCGCTTTCTTTGTATCTAAAGAGTGAAATTTAATACCAGTTGAAAATAATATTGTATTAGATTTTTTATAGTAAACTATTTATAATAAACAACAATTTGTCCACACTTTTAATACTTTGCAATACATATTATTTGTACATTAATTTATAAATTTTGTAAATATTGCTGAATATCTGCAATAATAATTAAATTAAAGAAATAAAAACATTTTATAATCAAATAAGAAATCAGTCATTTACTCTTCGAGTTAAGATTGCTTTTATATCTTATAATCCAATAAAAAAATTTCAAAATAGTTATTGAAGATGAAAATTACTTTCCGAGAAATGATTTTAGAGAAGCGGATGAAATATAAAACAATGTCATTTCAAACTTGACTAAAAAATAGGATATAATCTCATTTTTCCATATCATAAATTGCAATATGAATTTATGATATGGAAGCGCTGGAAGCGATTTTAGATGCTCGCGAAGTAGGGTTGGGGTCACTTATAACTTAAAAAAATTTCTCTAATGTATAGTTTTTTAGCAAACTCTTGTCAGCTGAATTTTAAAGCTATTTGACATTAACAGCCAGTGTTCCTGTGTTTTCAAATAAATGGCGTGAGTGTCACGATTTTGTAAAAAAACCATTTAAACCATAACTTTGTCGTTCAATTGCATGAAATTGACAAAAGCCCGCATTTATACTTCATATGGTTTTTGAAAGTACATTTAGATGTTCTCAGCAAAAAAGGATCGTTAGTTTTTAGGACTCGGGGCGAACTATAGGAAGTTAGTCAATATGTTCTGCATAAATATAATGTCCGAACTAGAAAATTGTTGTAACTTACTCTTCAATATCACAATCATTAACTGATCGTTAAAAATAGTCTTTAGGAAGTAAAAGAAAAAATGTTTTGTCAATTTTTCTTACTATTGTGTGACTTAGGGCTCATTGAGCAGCACAACTATTATTACGATTGCTTTTCTCCCTGAATCTAATCAATAGGAACTGTATTTTTGTCATCAATTGGAAAAACATAGAGACCACAAAAAATGTCTTACTGTATGAATTGATTTGAGTCTCTAACGGCTCATTTGAGACTTTGATATAGGACTATAAAGTTGCAGATATCAGGAAATACAACCACATGGGAGACTCATCTCAGTTTTTGAAACTTCCTCTACAATTGGACTTCGATCAAAACATCATTTATCATCCTTCTCGGCCTCTATCTGACTACTGGCCTATTCTCTACATTATTGTGATTGTGAGATCGGCTTTGACTTAATAGAGCAAAGCATCACTTCGTGTTTGCTCTCTTTCTTCATTAATCTGTTAGCTCTCGCTCTCTCTTTCTCTCTCAACAGCTCTAACATTGCATCAATGCATGCGTCCCATCGTTTTTGTGATCGCCAATTCATTTTCAATCTGACAATCACTGGTTCTCTAACAGATCCTATTCTATTCATTGCTTGCATTCTTTCAATTAATTTTATTCAAATCTAATCTAAACATTCTTTTCTAATCTAACAATAATATGGAACCAATGCATAAATAAATTCCATCATTTCAATTGAAATCCAAGAGATTTCCTGTTAGACGGTTCTGAAGCACAGTTTCTTTTGCTTAAACATATGGCGTTACAAATAACAAAAAAAACAAATTTCAAATTAACGCAACACATACTTTACATAAATAAGCTGTAGAGGACATCAAGAAATTTCTATGCCATTCATCAATCTCTGTCAGACCAGGAAATCATGTACTGCACAAATAGAGAAAAGTAATACAAACTTTAGATAATATAGAATTATATCTTCAGTTTTTCTCCTCCTCTATAGCATAAAGACTTAATGACTTAATGCAATCCGTTTAGTGTAATAATTGAGTTAAACTTTTTATAAAAATTGAAAGCATCGTAATTCATGTTTTAAATAAATTATAATTATTCAGATTGTGCTCTCAATAATATTTTAAAATTCATTAAATTAATCATTTCATGCATTAAATGTAAATCAATAAATAATTTTATTTTAATGGCGATGAAAATCTTATTAACATTCACTGTAGAGATTTTAATTTTTAAACCTTTTAAGACTTATTTCTTGGATTAAATTCTAAAATTATTTTAATCTTAAACCATACATATACAGAGTATATAGAAATGTTTTGTAGTGAGTTGGTTTAGCTGGTTCAATAATAACTTTATGAATATAAAAGAGACAATTGCTATTAAAAGTGTATTTTTTCGTTAGTGAATCAATTAATCACATTTCTTAACTTACTAAAAGTTCTTATTAAAAGAATTAGGTGTAGTGTTGCAATTAAAGTTATCAGTATCACATTTTTGGACACCTTATAGTTTAATTAAAAGATAAATTAAGTACTTTTTCTTAATAAAAATATAAAAAAGGGGAGTCATTGTGGTGCAGTTGGTAAGGGTGCTTGATTGCTATATGCCCGCCACATATTTACTGTTATCGAGCAATCCCTAGGCCCGACGCGTTCACCCACGCCAACACGGGGTTATCCCTGAAAAAATCTCACTGGTTTTCAACATGGGCTTCAGTGAGATCTCCTCTCATTAGGGAGTTGGCTGAAGAAAACTTAACATTTTTAATAAAAAATATTTGATTTCAAGCTCTTTTCGGCTGTATATAAGCACGCCCTAGTTTATATAATATATATTATAAACAAGTGGGTTCCGTTGCTACGCAACTCTTAATTTTGAGTATATTTTAAATTTTTAAATTGTGTTATTTCACTATATATAGTATTAGGCTAGTATATTAGGCTTCAATTAATGAGTTTTAAATTTTTAGTTTTTAAGTCCGTATTTGTATTAATAAAATCATTTTTATAGCTTTTACAGTGCTTTTGACTTTTTTGAAAATTTTTCTAAAGAAAAGTCTGAAAAGCATTGTGTAAAAATTTACGGAATTACAGGCAGACACACTCACAAACTGACACAACTTTTAATGATATAGATTACTAGTTTAAGGGTATTGAGTTCCCCACATATTGTTGCACTCGTTAACTCGCCTAACGTGTAAGCAATAAGTACTCTGCAATAAGTACTGGCGTTTCAGTGCCAAACTGATGCCAAATATACAGTAAGAATATGTACAGTAAATATAAAATTGTCCATAACATAAATTATAGTTCACATACAACATATTTAAAAACATACGAAATAATAAAAATTTTCTTTATATCAAATATAAAATAAAAAGATATTAAATTTATCTTTTGAATGACTCTTGAGTAGAATTTCAACAATCAATATCTAAATTTACCGGTTCCTCTTTCTATTATTTATTTTTTTGATTTCATTGTAACAAAACTCTCGTACTCTGTTGTATTTCCATTTGAAACCCAGTGAATAAAGATTTAGTAAATGAATTTCAATTTGCAAAACCATTTGAAATGCTTTTCATTTCAACAGATTTTTAAAAACCTCATTAAGTTTCAAATGAAAGGGTTAAAGAGTTTTCATATAAGTTTTGAGATAAAAAGGAATATTTAAATCTATTGAATTGTAGGATAATATGAAATTTGAATTTTTAAAATAAATATTAGTCACTTGTGTTTTTAATAAAAGCTTATATTGAGTGAGTAGAGGAGTTTTTAAGATAATAATGCAGTAATTTGTTTCTATGAGCTCAATGAAGTAAAGTTAATAAAAGTTTACAATTGCTTTGTTAAATGATTATATTCAATATTTTTTAAACATTATAGAAAACCAGTTATTAAGGTTCTATTTTATTCATCTTTTTCTTAAAACTTTAAAACTCAATTTTCAGTTAAAAGACAGTTAACTTATAGGGAGTTAACTCAGATCTTGCAAAGAACTGAGTCGAGTAAAACCCATTCAATTTTAAAGCAATTATTTTTAGTTCATAACTGGAGAAGAAGACGAATTTTTCATAAAAACTACATCTAATTAAATGCACATTATTTAACGATAAGACAAAGATTGTTTTCATAATAAACTTATAAAATAAACGATAAAGTTTAAGTCCATTAAGTAGAAAAAGTGAAGTAATGTATGATTGACTACAATCTTTGCGAAACTGTATAATCAGATTGCGTTTGCAAATTGCAATATAATAAAGTTACTGTATATAAACAAATTACCATTAAGTCAATGCATAAACTATTTAATGATTGTTGTAAATGTTTGATTTATTACTATCATTAAACAGTTGATGCAATCATTATATTGAAAGTCCTTTAATATTAAGTATTTAATTAATGTGATATATTTTAATTGAAATCTATGAAGAAATTTCAAAACTTCAATAAAATTTCTCATTTTTTACATATAAACATATTTTAAGAACTTTTGATACAAAAGATTGAGATCAGAAAATATGTTTCAAACAAAATGTTTAAAAAGTGTTGAGATATAATATAACTGCCCGTAACCCATATATTTGTAATATACAGTACTATAAGTGTAAAGTTTTTTAGTAATTTCATAAAAGTACTCATTTGAATAGATACACATATTTATATATAAGTTACGATATCTATAAGCTCACAAATGAGGACCTAGAAGAGATAAAAAAATTCTTTACTCGATTCCCATATTAATATTGCAAACAATGGTGTGTTTGTTTGTTAAAATTCGTGAGAATATTTGACTATAAACTAGAAACAATTTTTCATTCAAAATTCTTTATTTGGTGACATATAAACGGAAATCTAGTATTACGTCATTCATAGAATAATTTATATTTTTTAGTGAATCGCATGTATCGTTTCCGACCAGTCGGAAATTCATACTCAGTACTAGTGCTCAAAATAACAATACAAGACTGATTGCGGCCGGATATACACTATATGCAAAGGGACTGAAAATTGTGCAATTCATGTATAAAAGAAACAGTATTGCAAAAAATTATCAGAAATGGCTGAGTGGACAACTTTAAATCAATGTCCTATTCATGTTGTTGAGATAGTCGTGTGCCCAAAAATGAAGGTGCATATGATAGGTGCTCGCACTGTGCAATATTGTATTATATAACTCCCTTTCAACAACCCTCGATATTCAAAAGAAATAATTACATATATGCTAATGGATTGGCCAACTTTAAAATCTTGTGTCTCTTTTTTGATGGATTGTATATTGTGTGGACTGAGATTCATTCAATTTGAATATATGCTTACATCAATACTACTCTACATGACTAACTGTATACTTAGACAAAAATATAATAAAATAGTCTTTCCCTTAAATTTTTCATTATATGAAAGCTATTTGATGTAATTGTATTATATAATATTGATCTGTAATATATTTATGTATAATATATAACATAAATGAATGCCGTAAACATGTATCGAATAAATTGATGTTTATGTATACTGTGTTTATACTAATATATAAATCTTTTACATTATAAGAGCATAGCATGACATAAACCAAATATATTAACTTAAAACAGGTCTATATTGCAGATTCTGCTAAGATTTTTGAAGAGCATATCATTCATTAAAAATATTGTACTTTATATCCTCTTATAATATATCATTACATTATATATTTTCTAAGCACTAAACATTTTTATCAAACCACTAAAGAATATTATTTAAGAGTAGCAGTTGAGCACAGAGTATTCCCTTGTTGTTTGAATATGACAGTGAAGCTTAAAAAGCAAAATCACAACATTACTTATATGACTATATGAGAAGTTTAAAGCTTCACACAAATTATATGGCTTTGACTATTTGATAAATGTTTGTTCATTTCTCTCCATGAAAATTGCGCGAAAGGCAACTCTAATTGACTTTTGGTTCTAATATTAGTTGCGTTTAAATGTTATTTTCTTTATGCATTAAGATTAAAGTCAATTCTTAAACGTCAAGTTTTCTAATTTAATCTATGATTACGAGTTTGTATTCGCTCTAAACATTAGGTATCGCATCACAGCTTCGCTTCAATTCTGTGTACTTAACTTCACTAAAGAATAGATAAATGTGTTAATACGTTATTTACTAGAATTCATTATCAGTCTGGCATTGGTTGAAAAGCTGATAACCCTTTATAAAAGCATCAATAGTAGTCCCAATTGTGTATTATTGACTATATATTAGTTTGAGGCTTGTGTTTGTGCCTCACGGTAGTCAAGATGAAATCAGATCGAATGAATCCCCTTCGCCATTGCATTAATAAATCAAAGACTGGTGGGATGGGAGAGACTTGAAACTAGAAGTACGGCATACACGAGTCCGGAAATGTAGCATCAAGTGGTACTGCTAGCTCTGATCCTTTGACAAAGAGTTCCACTTTGATAAAAATGTATTATATTATCAAATAGAACATTATGTTTTTAAGGGCCTCTGCATGGGTGACATGTATTGTTTAAAATATATGGCCAGTTATCTCGACTGCTAAAGACAGTATAATAAAACGGGTAAAATAATGGGCTATAAAATACAAAATATAAAATACTTTATAGCTTGAAGATGAACTTTATTTCCGGAATGAATGCACGATAAGGGTTAATATCCTGAATATTAAAGTACAGAATACTTTACAATATATTGTAAAAAGTTTGTAACTTATTAGTTGGTTGCGTGGCTGATCATATCTTACAAAATAGATTTGCTATAAATTCCTGGAAATATAAGTTTTTGTGTTGTTTTTTATTAACTTACATTATATTACTCAGAATTGAGAACAGACTCTGTAATTACGCGGAGACTATTATTATAATCTTACATAATAGCAGTCAGAGAGCTCTATATTTTAATGCATTGGTGTGAATATGATCTGTTATGTAATATTCATTCGATAATTACAGATCTTTATATCCGAATGTTGTATTGTTTGTGGAACAATAAGTCCCCCTATTTTTGACATCCGAAATAATACTTTCTTACAAATCATGTAAGTTCTATGCTATAAGATATGTGATTTGTATTATTTCGGATGTCAAAAATAGGGGGACTTATTGTTTCACAAATTGTACACTCCAGTACTTAATAATTAATATTCAAATGTTATGTTTAGAGCTGCATAAAAATTGTGTTGTTTTAGTTTCAGTTCTCGAAACTGAAACAACACTACATAAAAATCGAGATTTTAATAAATATTTTTAAGTATTCAATGCTAAAGTGGTGAGGCTTTTAAGATTAATATACTTTGCGGAAAATATTAATGCGATGAAGCACTGGTTCGAGTCGATAGCATTAATCTAAAAGACTATCAATTTATTGTTCGATTCCGAGAAATTGGAAAAATTGTGAGACTTCAGCAACTTTTTGTTTGCGAAACGCCTCTGTAAGTTGTGTACAATAAAATAAATTGGACATAAAGCGAATTATATTATTCACAAGTTTGTATTGTTTAATAATATATGTAATGCTCGTACAGTTCAATAAATGAAAATCATAGACCCATACCTTGGATCCGCTTGAATTGCTATTTTGTAATAACTTGGATGATCGCGTTTGGGATATATAACACCTGCAACAGCAACACCTGATTGGCAGATGACCGGAATACAAATTGTATCAAACATTAAGATGAAAAGAAGCAGATCATAAGCGTGTTAACAATACAGTAGTATTCTAGTAGAACACGTACGAGCGATGTTGTTAACGACCATCAAATAATCATGAAAAATACATTACTTTTTAAATAAATGAATGGTAGGAATCTGTGTAAACTTAAAACTTTGATTACAAAAACAGTTGTGCATTAAATAGTTGCGTGATCTCAAATAGTTGGACATTTCAGACATGAGACTCATATTAACGACTCAAATAAATATTATAACCAATACAATGAATGGTGAGATCATATACCAGAAAAACATATGATACCCATTTCCTAAGTCTCAGGTTATTATAATACTAATAGTGAACATTCAAGCAGACAATATTAGATAATATTAGAAATAACAAAAGCAAAGGTTTGATTGATACTCAATTTCAAATATCATATCACTATATTATCTGAATGCGTGATAACATTGGCCAAACTTTTTTCAAATGAATTGCAAATGAAAATATACTATACATTACAGTGTCTAACAAATAGGCTTATTATTCAAGCTATATTTCAGATATATTATAAGTTTGTTTATCACTTCAAAACGGAGAGTTTAATCATTAAGAATTATGGGTTCATAACACGATCTAATTTTAACATTCATTTCGTTTGTTAGCATTCATACAGTTAAGTTTGCTTCACATAGACTTAAGTATCACAGAAAAGAGCCTTTTAAGTGAATGCTTATATAACTTATTTAACTCTTATATATTCTTATGACTAAATCTTTGTTCAGAGTTTGATAAATACTTTATTTACTAAAAACTTATAGAAATGTGTAGCAGTACTCCAAATGAAATGAAAATTAATAGTTTTGGTTAAACATCAGATTACTCTAATCTTATGATTATCTAAAAAATGGTTTGAAGTGCCTCTCACTATGAACTTGACGTGTATTATGTGAATAACCCTTAAATGGAAGGATTTATGAATTATTGCTTTTATGCCATAATGTTGTCCATGCAGTCACGTGTCGACACAATTAAGACCGATTGAAAATCAAAGGGTTTCACATGTAAGCAATAGAGCGTGGAAGATGCATATGCTTTACCCCATACATAGTCTATTATAATGATTCAGATGATACCCATCTAGACTTTCATGAATTGTAATGTTTGGACTTGTTTTGTCGACCAAAGGGTGCTTTCAAAAAAATCATAACTAGAGTCTATTGATAGTAAATGGGTCAGTAATGAGGTCCTATATAACAGTGACTTATGGCTGTATTCACTTACTGGGCAACAATTGGTCAGATTCTTTCCCAGAAATAATTTTGTCCGATGTAAGTAATGAGAGGATCATTAACTCTCTATGAGATGCGTCGTCTTGTAATAGAGCGCAATCATCACAACCGGACTTCCGTCAATCCCTTTTTACCCAATGAGCCCACTGGCGATCTTTGCAATTCTTGGGAAAAGCAAAAGCTATAAATCCTGGGATGAATGCAAGTGACCCTTTCTTTTGGCTGCACTCAACTCCAATGACGGCTTGACTATTAGGCTTCCTTTGTCTGTATCAAATTGCCTGACATGCAAACACTTTAATGTTTGCCCATTAATATACTTACAATAGTATTTATACTTCAATAGTAGTCATGTTGTAAAGCTTTATGCTCTTCTGTCTAATGCTTACTTCATTTCAATATAAGTAAAGCAATTTGTTGTCACAATACTGTAATAATCATTTTTATAGCTTTTGCTAACTTTAGATAAGCATTAATTTATGAAACACTGCATTTCTAGGCTTTAGATAATAATAATGAATAAAAGAGAAATTCAAAAGTTATAATTGAAAATTTGGGCCATAAATATCTTTTCCATATTTTTTGGACATTAAAAGGATTAGTTTTAAGGGTTGATTAAATATTCTATATTTTCAATATTTTAAAGTTCAGATTTTCTCATCCAATTTAATTTACTTATGAACTCATAAAAGTTGATGCAGTCCTTTGTTATAATTGGAAAATACATATTAAGCTAAATTTTGTACAGAAATAATAATATACACACCGTTTATATAATTGATCAAATGGCAGCTCCGAATGCATAAAAAATTAATGAAATATATCACGAAAAGGAAAGAAAAAGCATATCAGAGAACTACTGGCACTACTACACTATGATTACATTTATGTTATACTGAAATAGTGCATAATTTTCACATTAATTTAGACCCTTTTCTTATGCTGAAGCTGGAGTTACATTATATGGTATATAAATGGTAGCACTCAAAACGCATAACTGCTACTAATATTGAAAGCGGTATATGATTATCCCTCAATATAAGTGAAACACTAAAAGCAGATATTTGTCATATCATTGTGTGCTTGTCGGCTCGATTAAGAAGAAAACGGGATCACAGCATATACCACTACACAACCAACTTTCAGTATTGCATTACTTATGGCTCTTTTGTGCTATAAGTTATTGTCACTTCATTTCGTTGTAGCGGAAAAACAAGAGCAGAAATGCAAAAATAATCGGCAATAAATATCAATTATGAGCTAAAGTTGTTTTGTTGATTTGTCTGTTTGTCTTGTGATTCAATTTATTGATATCTAACATTAGATATGGAGCGATCACCGCCATTCAGATTTAGTACTAGTATATGAAAACGGCATAATTCAAACTTTTATCAAAATGGAAATCTCTTATACAGCAGTTGAGTAAAAGCCTAATAACAATAACTACTCATAACAAAAGAGACTCTAAATATAGTAAAGAGAGCCTCAAATTGATTGGTGATGGACTCAGGTGGTCGGTATTCAACTTGTCTCTATTGCACGCGATGTGCTGCCGCTGGACATAAAACTATGCACTATAAGCAACTATAAAACCCTTTTCATATACGGTCAGTGAATAGAAACAGGTGAGACTGACAGCTTATTTGAAAACAATTATGCGTCATTGTATGCAATAATTACTTGCAATTATTTTCATTATATCCCAACTCAATCCCAATCTTAATATTCATTCTTTTCATAACAAATGCACATGTGATGCGCTATTTCTGGAATGAGATGCAGTAAATCTATTTGAAATATTACACCAAACAAGAGAGAAATGCAATAAAACTTCATTTTTGAATACTTTATATTATGTCTAAAACGTTGTTCTAACACAGAATTTGCATTCTTTGAAACATTAAAATACGTATGAATAATACGAGACTTGCCTTTAATAAGCTCTTTGAGAGTTAATATCATTAACATTGCTCAAAGTTTTCCCTCTAAAAAGTTTCTCTTATAAATGATTCGGTGTCTCATAATTTGATATATTCTTAATTTTTTTAAGGGCTAAATACTGAACTTGAGGATCATATTTTCATCTGATGATCACTTTGCTAACAAATCTGACGCATCCCTATATTAATTACTGCTCTCAAATTTCATTTCTTAATGAATGCATATATTCTGTAATCTTTTTATTTGATCTTTTCCTAAAAAGAATGACATTTTTTCATCTTCATCAAAGTTAGATCAGTCATACCTTTGGGATTAAAGTTATGGATTAAGCTCATAATTAATATGAATTCATGTAACTTTACCAACTCTTACAACACATGTTAGTGCACTTCAATTATGTTTCGAATGCAATTTTTGAACAGAGGTTCGGTTTATATTGATTTTTCTTATATTAAGCAGAAGTTCAAAGTTTTAATATTAAATTATTATATTATAATACCTGTAACGCATTATTAGTATCAATAATTATAGAGAATATAAATAAATATAAATATTTAGTTTTTAATTATTATTTTGGATTAAATAATTAGTCAAAATATCATATTTTTAATTTAAATCTGGAAAAACTTTAGTTTTTTAGATTTAAATTATGAGCAAAAACTTTTTAACATATGTAAAGTCGAAATTAATGATAAGAATTAATTTTCATTTTTATTTATAAGATTGCGATTTCATTAGTATGAAGATAATGCTAAAGTCAGTTCATAAAGTCATTAGATTAGACGGAGTAGAGTGTTATTATGTAAGTGACACATTGTGTTATGCTAAAGTTGACAACTTGACAACTTTATAACGTTTTTTCAGCTTTATTACAGTTACATTCTATGAATCAAATATATTCCAAGGATTATTTGCATTAAAAGTTTTTGTTTTGTATTTTAATTTGAATGAGTTATTATTCATTCCATTCACTGATATGTTAACACATGTGCGCACAGAATAGCTATTTTTATTCGGGAAACTCTGATGTTAAAAAAAAGTCTGATGAAACTAGATAAAAATTTATAATGAAATCCTCTTAAAAACTGACGAATTGTCGAACTGACTTGGTTTGAACAAAAACAATACTTTATGATATTTTATCCGAAGTTGCAGAACAATGTTTTAAGAGATAAAAAAATATAAGATCACATCTCTATTTAGACCAGTGTTGCTTAAGGGGTCTAGGAGGGGGTCGAAATATCGAAATGGTCCACCCTTTGCATTTTAGACACCCCTTCATTTATTATTTCAAGTTTAAAAAAAAACTAAAAAAAACTCATTTTAATGGTATTTTTGAAAATATCTTTAAAAATTTGGCGCGAAAATGTTTTTTAAATTGTCTTAGAAAACTGATGATTTTAAGGATCTCCATGATACTTTTAAGAAAAATTGGAATACTTTTGTGCAAAAAATATTAAAAAAATTTTGATGGGAAAATGTTTTAAAGAAAAAGTTTCTGTCTATCAAATTCGATATCGAACCCCATTTGGATTTTCAGAATTTTCAAAATTTGCTGCACCCATACAATGAGCAACACTGACAGACTAATATTGAAATTAGAGTAATATTTAATAAATAAAATCAATTTTATTATTAATTAAAATATGAAATTATATTTGTTAAAGTAAGAACTGAGTTTAGTTCAGGAATAGACAAGTTTTACTGATCCGTTTTTGTAAAATTGAACTTTAAATATAAAAATTTAAGCCTTGAGACCTCTATTTTAGAAAATCGTTTGATCACTTAAATCGATTCTACTCATAAAAAATCGAAATATGAAAATAATTTTGAGCCACGCCCACCATTTCACGAGATACGCCCACTTTGTAAACTTCACGTGATTCAGTTTTCTGGGTAGGCCTGATAGATGAATTTGATAGAACTCCATTAGTCGATTATAACGATACCAAAATTGTTGGCTTATGCTTTCCAGTTGAAAAATTATATCAATTTTTATAAAAGCCAGGGTTGTTAATCACAGTTTAGACATTTTCTTGCCTCTGAATCAAAATTGATGAAAAAACTATAATTAGAAAATGTTTTCCAATTGCAATTTTTTGTCAAATCTAAAGCCAAATGTTTAGAAAAATATTGAATTTCTTCATATAATGAAGAATTGGTAAAAAAAACTATAGAGCCATAAAAGAGATCTCAAGACTTAAACCCGCAGTACGGCTAATCTGAAAGTCCAATATGAAAATATATTTTTTTGTTTTTTCCTTTAGAAATACTTAATTAATGTTTAAAATTTCATTAAATTCCAATTGGCAACTAAAAAGAAAATTATTAATAAATAAAATTCCGGATTTTTGTGGACAGACGTTAGATAGAAAATGTATTAATTTCAGACAAAATTCTCTTTCATATTTGGAATTCTCGGTCATTTTAAAATAGAAAAATTGCATATAAATTAAATAGTATATAAATAGTTTTCTAAAAACTAATGCTTAAATTATTTTCAGATCATGTACAGTAATGTATTCCCAAAAAAGTATAAATGATAGCAAAGGGAAACTGTAAGTTACAATATCTTTCAATAACACTGTTATTGGAAAATATTGTAACTTAAAGTTTGAATGATTTTATGAAACAATGATTTCATTGTTTGAATGATTCAAACAAAATGTGATTCACATCTCTGTAGTCATTCATTAAAAAGGCATCAGTCTAAAAGACATCTCTAATTTTTACAGTGGAAAATAGTAAAATTTTTATCAATATTGAAGAGCTTATACAGGGATTTTATCACTAACACTATAATTTGTTTTAAAAGTATTAGCATTTGGCTCAAGATTTTGTCAAAAAAACTTTTTTCCACTGAAAAAACCCCTGATCTCTCTTTAATGAATGACTAAAAATATTGAAAACAGAGTTACTTTTTTTGGGTAACAGTTTCAAATGTAATTTAAAAGTTTGTTTTTTATCTCACAATAAAATATTTTATTTAAAAATGTTTGATATTCTCCATTAATTTTTTATCAAATCTTATATCCAGCACTATATGTATCAATAAATTTATACAACAATAGTGTTGCTGTAATTCTATTTCTTTAGAATTTTTGCTTTCAAATATATAGCAAAGGTCACAGGGCTTTCTTGACTATAAGTAATTCAAAAATAAATCTCTTGTTGAGTTTGAATCGTGAATATGATCCAACACTAATGGATCCATAGAAGTAGTGGATCCAAAAAATAGATCCAATAATGCCCTGAAACATCAACCCATTTAATATAGAGATATGTATCCAACTCTACTATAATCTCTACAGAGTATATGCTTTTTATTGACAATGTGAAAAACATATTTACTTCAACTTGAATAGAAATAATACATAAGTTTTCAATTTGTTTTGAGCCTTGCGGCCCATACTATTGTGGAGAGTTATGTGCAAATGGACCTTAAAAGTCTGAAATGCACTGCAGTAGCTTTAAATGGTTTCAAAGATTTCAATTTCAATGTGAGTTATGTATAATGATATGCAGTGGCGTAAATATACATTATTAAAATTCATTTTCTGTGCATTTTCTAGACTTTATTTTTATTATATTTCAAGTTATTTTATTTCATTGGATACTTTTGTATATTCAATACTTCTATTTAATATTGAATGTTAATTAAATCAAGTTTTAAATGTAAAAACTTATTATTTTCACTGTTTTCGACTATCAGAGACCTATTCTGATCCAATAGACTTTAAATTTTGTTTTTTTTTGTTATATATTTTCTATAATTTTTATGTATTTGTACACTAAATAAATGTTTGCTATTTATTTAAATAAAATATAAGCCCGCCTTCAAAAACACAAAAAATATATTTATTTAATAAAGCACGAGTGCATAGTTTTATAACAATAAATAGGAATTCTATGCTTTTAAAAATTAGTTTAAAAACTCAGAAACTGATAGTATTGATATACAGTATTTAGTAGATGTCAAATATAATCTTACAACGAGTATTGATCATAACAAGACAGCATCTGTACATTCATAACAAGACAGCACTCTATATATAAGAACACCTGGAGTTTCATCTAATAAATGGATTAAAGCTGATGATGGTCTTGCATCAAGGGATTCGATTAATTATATGTCATAAGTAAGGTTATTGTAGGCCAAAAAGCTAACATATGGGGACTATGGCTTGTATTCTCTGGCTCTACAATTGAGTATACGACGAAATATTAGTGATGATCGAAACGATTAAAGGTGCAATTAACTAAACCAAAAAAGATCCTTTCATGAAGGGCTCTGACTATTCATGTGAGACATCAAAGCCGATTATTAAATGCAGATACTATTCATCCACCTGAGCTCACAAACAGATAATAATGCACCGACAAAGTGCTATACAAGTGAAACAATCTGCATGATAAAAAATCATCCATCAGGCGATCCAGTTATGAAATATTACAGCATTAGATACTCAATAAAAAATTATACGCTAAACAGGTTCAATAATTACCATTCATTAATGCAAGTTTGCTATTTATTATTAATAATCAAGAATATTATATTATTATTAAATACAATCAGATGGGCTTAAAAATGAGGTGGGGTAGACTTCTTGCTACTGATGCACATAAAAATATGCTCCTAATTACTTAATCAACATCTGATCTTTAAATCATTTACTAACTTATGATATAATAATTACAGATAAAATGATTTTAATTTTCATTACAGTATATCTTTAGAAATTTCATATTAGGATAAAACTTACATTAAAAAAGTTTTGGAGTAATTAATGAAAACCGATATTTTAAACTTTATAGATATTGCATTATTGTCTCTTCATGTGCTTTATTAATGTTGTGAATGTAGTTGTTATTGGTGCTGAACAAAGAATGTTTGGGAACACAAAAATACCATTGAATGGGTACTTAAATTGGAAGATTGCCATAATTCTGTAGGAAAGGCTACATTACAGTGTTTCATCTGCTACATCTGCACCTCATAACATGCGTCTCATTTTAGACTGTTTCTCATTTTAGAAGCACAGTGAAGTCAAAAAAGCAAAATTAGTCTCATATAAACTTACTTATTAACTGTTTAGGAACAACCAAAGCGAAAGCCCAAAAACTCGAAGCATAGAATAATAATAATAACAAAGTGAGTATAATTACTTTTTCTTTTACTAGAATAAGAAGTAATAAGCGCTTAAATTATGCGAACAATTTTTGGCGTATTAGAAGCTAAAATGTAATTTAGTTTATATAACATAAGTGAAGCTCTCACTGAGTTATTACTTGTGATTCATTAAGAAAAGGTATTTGAATTACAAATATGCCGATGAAAACGGACTATTTGTTGAATACAGTGTAAGTCTATAATAAATTTTTAAGCACTGTTGCCGTGGATTTTCTAAATTAGAATAATTCTAATCATTCTATGCTCTAATTGCAACTCCAAATCAATCATTTTCTGTGATTATTATCATTGTTTTGTGACATAATTAATCATTTTATTTTGTTCTTCCGACTCAAGACATGCCTGCGGCGGTTTCACCCACTCTTTTGGCTATTTTGACGATCGGTATCGTTGCCTTAGTATTAGGTATACTGATCGGTAAGAAGATTTGCTTACAAACGAGTTCATTATTGTGTGATATATGCTTTTAACAGTTAAATTCACACATACTGTAACAGAATACTCGTGGCAGCACAGCTTTGCTTCCTTTATATAAATTACTGGACAACCTATCTATTACATGCTAAAAATCATTTTTCAGGTCTCCAGAATAATTATTATCTCATTAACTGAACTATTTTTACCATAAGAGATAATCTGAGTCATGTTGAAAATTTTAAATTTCAATAAGAACTAAAAGTTATTAAAAGAACTAATTATAAACCCACACATTCTATTTAGAATTGAGTGAAAAACTCGAGACGTATAATGTGATCAAAATTCTTATTAGTAATATCAGTGAAGTATTTATAAACTTTAATTTTTAATGAATTTCAATGAATACGTTTCATATAAAAACAACGAAATTCAAAATAAAATTTAAAATCACACGTTCAGTACACTCTTAAGTTTGTTCATTAAACATGAATTGAGAGATTCATTTGATAAAAATGAATTTAAGAAATGACTGCTTCCGTTAGAATGAGTTGAATGGTTGTACCAGAATTTCTTTGTAAAGGCAGCAAACGATAACGCCTTGAGTTTACATAACACTAAAATTATTAATGGATTTGTTTATAATAAATGACAATTTTTGTTTATTTTACTAAAATTTATTTCAATAATAATGTTTTGAATGTTACGATTAACTTATAATATGAAAAATGAGAAGCAATCATACTTACAATAAATTAAAATAAATAATTCATGACTTATAACTTTTACGATGGAACTAAAAATTTCTTAAATACTAACAAAAATTAAGAGAATATAAAATATTAAAATTTCCTTTCATACGATAGGCTCATATACAATGTCTCCCCCATTATCAGAAGAAAATCAAAGCAAACTGAATATAATGACGCTTTTAACTGAAAACCATTACTTAGGTAGAGATGACCAGATAGTTAAGCGCATAATTAAAGAAGTGAATAATGAAAATCTTCGCGAAAACTTGAA
Source organism: Nanhermannia elegantula (assembly GCA_034699485.1). NCBI lineage: Eukaryota > Metazoa > Arthropoda > Arachnida > Sarcoptiformes > Nanhermanniidae > Nanhermannia > Nanhermannia elegantula. Next base: position 35,580 of record JAQGCH010000067.1, read on the forward strand.
GTGAGATCTCTATTAAGATTACATTAATTAAAAATGGGATCATTACTAAAGCTATTGATTATGGGTCTGCTTATTATAGAATTTTATCGCTTGAGCCACATTTGCCAGGATCTGCACGTGACAAACAATTAGCTGAATATATAAGAGATTCATTTATAAAGCATGGTCTCGATCGGGCATATCTTGTGCCTTATAAAGTATTACTTTCATTCTCCAATTCAAGTCATCCAAACAAAGTCCATATCATTGATGGCAAAAATGGAAATATTTTGTTTACATCACAGCATCAAGAAGTTCCTCTGAGAAAAGATGAAATGCATCCCAATTTTGTTCACTCTTATAATAGCTTTGCTCCCAAAGCAGATGTCATCGGAGAACCAGTATTTTGCAATTATGGTCGCGAAAAAGACTTTGATTTATTGCAAGACTATGCAGGAATCGATTTGAGGGGAAAGATTTGCATTATTAAATACGGCAAAATATTTAGAGGAAATAAGGTTCAAATGATTCCAACTCAGATACAGTCAAACCTCCATAAGTTAAAGTCGTTTGGGACCAGAATTTAGGTTTATGTTACAGAGGTTTTTAACTTATAGAATATATTTTATAATGTGTTGCTATGAAAGTGAATCGGGTCTTACGTTTAACTTATAGAGGGTTTTTAACATAAGGAATATTTAACTTATGGAGGTTTCACTGTATTATTATTTAAAACACAAGGAATTTATTTATATTTAGAGTTCTAATTATTACAAGTTAGGGATTCTTTTTAACTTTTGAATAAAAGTATTAAAATTTTTTGAGCTAAACTATAAAACTTGTATTCAATAAAAGTGTGATAATGCGGCGATGAGAGGATGCATTGGTGTTATACTATATTCAGATCCACTTGAGATGGCAAGAGAAGGGACAGAGCCAGAAAATGTTTATCCTAACTCCTGGTGGATGAATGGAAAAGCAATGCAAAGAGGAAACATTTTAAATACAATGGTATGAATTTTTTTAACAACATTAAACTCAAATAAAAGCTTATTTCAAACTATCCACTCACTAAAGGGCGATGTATTGACACCAGGATTCCCAGCACTAATTGGTGAGCGGTTACATTTCATATAAACTAATCTGTGTTATAACAAACCCAATATGTGAGTATTGATGTAATACATCATTCATTCATCAGACGGTGCATTCCATTACGACCCCCAAGATATACAACTACCAAAAATCCCGAGTCAGCCAATTGGATACGAAGACGCGCTTTCAATTTTGAAGTACGACTTTAGATAAATGTCTATTTTGATGAATTGTTGTAATTAAGTATTCCTTCTATTCTTTTGTTTCACTTTCATTTCTATTGTTTGTTAAAGTTTTGCTATTTTTTGATCAAAGATTAATGGGTGGTATACCTGTTCCGAAAACACGTGACTTTCTTGACTGGGAAGGAGCTCTCAATATAACATACAGATTAGGTCCAGGGTTTAATACCCCAAACAATGAAAAGTATGCTTAACATAAATTATTAATATAATTATGATTGCAATGAATGATTAAAATAATTATTATTTGAATTCTGTCAGCAAATTGCGACTAATAGTCAATAACGAGCTTGAACGGAAAATTATTTATAATGTAATTGGAATTTTGGAGGGTTCAGTAGAGGCGGATCGCTATGTTATATTAGGTAATCATCGCGACGCGTGGGGTTTTGGTGCTATGGATGCTGCGAGCGGTACCACTTCTGTTCTTGAGGTTACTCGTATTTTCGGAGCGCTACATAAGGAATCCAATTGGAGGCCCAGACGTACTCTGGTATTCGCGAGCTGGACCGCTGAAGAATTCGGATTAATTGGGTCTTGTGAATGGGTTGAGCAATATATTCATTTATTGTCACAAAAAGCAGTCGCATATATCAATGTTGACACTTGCATAAAGGGACAGCACTTGAATCCTGACGCTTCGCCTGCACTAATGGATATTTTGCGGGAAGTGACTAAAAATATTCCATTTCTAAATGATAGTACAATTTACAAC
>JAQGCH010000068.1:0-37600 GCA_034699485.1 Nanhermannia elegantula
TTCATCACTACTTTGTAAAGTATGTTTGAGGTCTGCTTTAAATTATTGGTCTGTCCGACACTCAGTATCGGACACATGACTTATTTGGTTCTAAATCTTTATTTTCCAAGAATTGTAATTATTATTGAAATAATTATTAAAGTTTGATAACAGTCTTCAGATAACCTTTTAGAGAAATGTTTGAAAAATAGCAATTAATTAACGATAAATTGAGGGTTTGATCAAATAATAGTGGTGTCATTGATAGCGTCAGCCAATAGAGAAACGACACAAACTTATAGTGAAAGCCAATCCCTACCTATCACTCAATATATAGCAAAGTCTGTATTTCTCTCATTTCTATTGCATAATAAGTGTTGTATTTGACTAAATAATTACTGATTCAAAGTGAAGGACAAATTCATTTCTATATATGTTTTCAATTCAATTGACACTTAATTACTAAGTTTTATAATTAATTAATTTATTTACAAATAGTTAACATATTCTTTAAGCCAAACAAATAGTCAATCATTTAATCAAAAATTTGATTTAAAAGGTATTTAAATTGATTTTAACCGATGCTGACCTTCAGTACCATTATATTTAATGCTATTATTATTGATATGTTATATAAATAATTAATTATATGAAAAATAATTCTTTATTTTATATTTGAATACAATTTTCCTGTTGTTGAGCAATAATAGCCTTAACTCTATTGTTGAAAACAACTCAAAAACAGTTATTATTATTGTTATCAATATTTTCACAGATAAATTACTAATGAATTGCTGTTCTTTTTAATTATTTAGGAATTCATTTCACTCTAAAGTATATATTAATAAATCGTAAAATGGTTTCAATTAAGTTAATAATAAAAGCTCCGAATCAGAGACTCGACGACCAAACCATTGATTGTGATATCGATTGGACTGTCCATAGACTTAAATCTCATTTATCATCAGTATATCCGACAAAACCCGTAAGTCTTTCAATGAAATACATGTCAAATATTTAATAATTTGTTTTATTGATTGAAATGCAGTACAAAAGACATAATTGCATAGCAATTAAGTCACACTTTTATTGACTCAATAATTAATCAATTTTCGAATAATTGTTGACCGCATTTAAGTTCATCACAAATACATTAAAGTAGAGGTTGACTCACATTTGTTGTGACAAGTATTTACATTAATTTATACTAATATAACACGAGTCAACATATATTAGGGTGAGATATGTCCTGACCAGAGTCCGTATAAGACCTGCTTTTATTTGAGACATTTCTGGAAACCGCTCCAAACTATTGAGAGTTCATTTATGTATTGAGTAATTTATGATTTGAGTTGCTATGAGTATGTGTCTGATCAAATGTTCAATTGATTTGGTCTGCATTTACTGTTAGTGAACTTCAATTCATTAATATAAATGTTAAACTCTATTACTTTGATTCACTTGTTGTCAGTCTTTTAAAATTTAGATAATTTTAAGTATTTGTTTAGTTCAAGAGAATTAGTTATTATTTTTTTTTTAAGTTTCGTTCACATTTACTGTACATTAATGACAAAGAATTAGTTTTCCTCACAATTGTGTCGATTATTAAAAGGAAATAAAAGTATTAAAAGCTTAAAATCGCGTCATTTCTATAAATCTTGAGTTAAATTGAACCGAAAGTTACTGTAGTGAAGACCTTATCTGTTACGCTTTCTTTTTATCTAATATTCACTATTTTTGTCTTCATTAATGAAAATTATTTTAAAAATTGCTTAATGAATCAAATTTATATCACTTAATATTTATTATTTCTTTTTGACTTTAAAAGTGTTTCAAATGCATGAAATCTAAAGCTTTTGTTGAATAATAATGAACATAAACATAAACAAACATAAATGAACATAATATGAATATAATAATAATAATAATAATATTTGTGTAACATTTGCGTTGAAATATATGTTAACATTTTTTTCTTATTTGTTATCGCAAAACAGCGTATTGAAGATCAGCGTCTTATCTATTCCGGACACCTATTAAAGAATGAGCAAAGTTTATGCGATGTATTGCAGCCAATCGACGATAACCTAACGTTTACCATACATTTAGTGTGTGCTCAGCGATCAATCGACTCACCGAAACGTAACAACAATAATATGGCCGCAAATAATGGTTCAGAAAGACTTTCAAACTCTAATAATGAAAGACCAGAACCACAAACGAGTGATAACAACCCGACAAATAATAGCGCAAACGGTATAAGCTTTAACCCATTGAATCCGACGCCAAACTTAGTTCAGCCATTCCTTCAAATGGGTGTCACTAACACAGCGCCAGGGATTGTAACTCCAGAGCAAATGTTTCAACATATGGCGCTTTTACAACAGGCATACGCGCAATATATGGCCCAATATTTTGGTCAAAATGCTTATGCAAACAATCAATTGGGAACACAAACTGTTCTCAACAATCCAACTGTTCCTATGACTGTCCCACCGAATGCCGCACCTATTGATCCGACACCACCTATTCCTCAAGTGAATGCAGCACAAGTGCAACCACAACAACCACAAGTACAACGCCTGAACGCAGGACCCGGTGGTGGACCTGCTGATGATGATGAGGACCCGAACAATCGCGATTGGCTCGACTGGTTCTATTGGATGAGTCGTGCTGTCGTCCTCTTCAGCATTATTTATTTCTATTCTTCGTTTAATCGCTTTTTATTAGTAGTAGTGTTAGCCGTAATGCTATATCTCTATCAAACAAATTGGTTTAATAGAAGACGTTTACCACCAAATAATAACAACAATAACAACCTGAACGCGGCACCCATTGTTGCCAACAATAATAACAATGAAAATAATACAGATATCAGAGAAAATATTAGAGAAGACGATGACTTGAATGATGGCGTAGAAGGAGAAGAAACAGAAATACTTGAAAGACGTCGTCCTCGTATTAACACAAATGCCGTCTCATCTGATCCGAGATCTACAGAACAAAGATTCACTGGTTTACGATTCTTTTGGGTTATAGTTTCGTCACTGTTCTCATCATTAATACCAGAAAATCCTGCCGTTCCTGTAAATCTCAATTGAAATTTAATACTGTATTATCTTATGTTATGTTCCTTTTATTTATTCATATTCAACGATTCTAATTGTTATAACATTTATTTTATAATTTATCTGAAGACAAAATGATGTAATATTTAATGTTAAATACATTACACACACACACAGTATATATATTATATATATATTATATTATAATTATAATTATAATTGAATATTAATATGAATGTATTCATTCCAAAAATGATTGTATAGGATCTGTAAAGACGACATATTTAAGCTGCTATTACGACACTGTCTAGTCTTAAATTTCGCATATTATAAAAAGAGTAATTTATGGGCTTTTTGGTAATACAAAAATGCTGTTATATTTAGATTATGATAACCTTAAATTTGATGCTATAATTGCTTTTATATTTTATTAGTTATCCTGTAATTAGAAGTCAATGTGTGACCAATTTTGATAATTTATTGTACTTGTGTTTGGAAAATAATATCTAAGCCTTCTATTTGATAATGACTCGTCTCATGCTATCATTTGACGCCACTATAAGTTACTTATAAATTAGACTTTAATTATTAGAGAAATACGATTTTGCTTTTTTCTGCTGAGTCTTATCGAAATAAATAAGACTTAAGTTTATTGTCGTTTAAAAGTTTACACAAATTTAAAAGAATAGCATTTTATTTACAGTATATGTATGCCATTAAAACAAACGGTAAATAGGATTTTGTTGTTTTCTACTTTTGTTGGGGTTGTGGCCAAAGTCCCTGTTCAGCCGGTATAGTCGCGGATCAGTAACTTGTGTCCTGTGTCCCGGACAGTGCTTAACCGGGACGCGCAATGTACTGGAATAAATGCATTCTGCATTGTATTACACTTTTATTAATGTTTATTCAAATACTGTACAAACAAAATGTTAAATAGTTTGGGATTAATCTTTTTCTATTTGTCTAAATATTTTAATCCGCTTTTCTATGCCCTGCACAAAATCGTTGTACCTGTGATGCATTCGATTTATGTTTTAAATGTGTTTATAATACAAGATAGCAAATCTAAATTTGCGAAAGGATCTAAAACCCCGCTTCTGTTCGACACATTAAACACAACAAAACGTAACCTAAAGTGTAACCTAAAGTCAAGCTCTATTGAAAGTGTAAATCCTTATATCCTTTCTATTATATAAAGAGTGGCAACAAAACTATTAGCCAATGGCTATCAGAGAAAGCTATTGACTCTTAAACTTATGTATCACTAAAAGTAATTAAATGATTCACTGCTTCTCATCTTATAAGAAATCAAAACTAACATTTTGAATGTTTGTAATAATAATTAAATAATTTTGTTACAACTTTTGAGAATTAATTTATACTACAGTTTTTAGCCTTTTTTTTAAAATTATCGGTATTTTTAATTTTTCTTAAATATATTATTCTTTATTTGAGAATCAGTTTGAAGGCAATGAATAGCAAATGTTTTGCAAATCGAAACAAAAAAGTGTGTAATATATTGACAGAAATGAATGGTTTGACCAATAATTCAAAACAAGAAATAGTGAATAATCTGTTGCATGTCTTTGAGGCGAATCAGAGGAATAGACAGTCAGACTTAGAAGAGAGGAAGAGGAGGACTATTAATGCCATTCGACAGCAATACCAGTCATTGCTTATGCAGATTCCAAATGATATACAGAACCTCTCCATCGATGAGATCATTACAAGCGGAGGAAGTGTAGAGTTGAACGACAATAATAATAATGAAATAGAAATACAAATTCAAAAATCACTGCTGAGAAGCAATGCTAACAATGATATGTCTGAAGCGTTTGCGACCAACAGATCGAGACATGCATTGAATGACATGTCAGCCGCTATTAATGCTGTTTCGGGTCAAAAGAGGAACGCTTTCAACTCAAGTAATAAAGCGATGGCTTTAAAGTTGCCTTTAATTGGTTCCAGTCTTACAAACAGTGCAAATAAAACGTCGCGACTCTTAAGAAGCGCCACAAAACTCCAGACCATTACCAATACTAACACTTATAGCAAACAAAACAAATCTAAAGTTAGAGTTTTACGAACGGCTGAAAAGACAAAACCAGAAAATTCAGTGACTAAAGAATCGAAATCTCAAACGATTGACACAAACACTGATTCGGATGTATTTAAGACTCCGTTTGAAAAGTCATTACAACTTCCGTTCACAAAACCCGCGCGAAAGCCATTAGAAAACGAAAAAATAATTAAAGTTTTTTGCTCTACTTCTGGAACTCCTTTATTAATTGATGGCAAGTCTGCAGAAAAGTTGGTCAACATTTCTGACGAGTCATAACTCAAACATTTAATGATTATTAATATCTTTTACTTATTTTATAACATTTTATGGCATTTTATATCAATTAAATCCATTTTTAACTTTTAATATCGAATGCATTTATTGTAATACAGACTCTATGTATCTATTATTACCGGTACTGTACGGTACCGGTATTGGACCAATAAATTTCAATTATTTATAAACCTAAATATGTGTCAAATATATCTGTATTTAGTAATTATACAGCACTGACTGCAAATAGAGGTATAGCAGAGCTTTTCTGGCCATAACTGTTATGTTATATTGCATTCAGTTCTGTAGAAACGCTTCAAAAATAAATGTTTTAAAGTTATATATCATATGATTTCCGTTGATTGCGATTAAAATAAAATTATTGAAAAGGTTTCCGAACAGGTCTTTCTTTGTAAAGACTGAATATTATGCATTAAAGTATATCTTAAAAGTGAATTCAATTCAAGAATAATCAACAGATTCTGTATTGAGTTTAGAAATTTGATTCTCAATTGCTGTTCAACTATTGTATTGTCGATTATTATTAATTTAATTAATTATAACAGAAAACTAAAAACTAGAAAACTTTGGTTATAGTTATTAAATGTTTAAAAAACTTCAAAATAACTATTAGTGTACTGTATATGCAGTAAAACTTATAAAATATAAAATAAAGGAAAAAATTTAATTTAATTTTAAATACAAAGAAATTATATTTAATAAATATGTAAAAATATTAAGAAAATTAGATTATTTTTAATAAAATAAGCAAAAATTAATTTCAACTTTAAGATAATAGATATAAAAGTGTAAAAAAGTATTGAAAACTGTAATGAAATCCTATAAGTCTAAGGCATGGTATAAAAGGCAAAGTGCGCCTCAATATAGTAGGTGTTGACTCAGATTCGCATTCGAAGCCACGAACGGAATTCTCAGTAATTCTCCGGCTTTGGGGAAAGTCCCCGGACTTTATAGCAGAGAGTCTCAGATTCTAAGCGTCTTTAGCCTAACAAAGTTTACGATCAAAGCAGAGAAGGAGAAAACCCTGAGCTCGTATTCTTGAAAGGCTCGTACGTCCACTTTCTATAGTTAATGCGAATAACATTTAAAACATGTTAACAGAATGGGGCTTACGTTGAGTGCAACACCACTTCTTTTTGATTACTTCTTGAGAAATATTAAATATTATTTAAGTTTTAGATTTATTTCATTTTTATGTAATCAGAATTCATTTCATTTTTTAAACTATTAAATAAAGTTAAGCTTTTTATAGAAATTCTTTCAAATTTTGTAACTTTTATATAATAGAGAAACAAGTTTTTTATTATAAGTTTTATCACTTTTAACTTGCAATTAGATATTGAACCACAAAATTCCTTAAGATTAATGCTAAACATAATTAAAATTATCCATTAATTAAATATGTAGTTATAGTTAACGCTTAATTTAACATATATTTTAAAATATTTTATTTTTAGTTTTTTAAACTGAATCTAATTAATTAATTTGCATTTTAGGATATATTAAATGCAAGTTATGCGCAAATAATGTTTTTTACCAATAAAATTAATTATTCATAAGCATTAGAGCTCAATATAGCTTAATATTTGGTTATTTAAATAGAATTCACTGATTTATACATAATTTTGAAAAGTTTTATTGATTACTCGTGACAGGACTGCACAGGACTGCACAGAACTGCACAGAACTGCACAGATCTAGAGCTAAACTCTAGTAATTATTAAGTGAATTGTTTGAATTAATAGATTATAATAGCAAACAAAGTGGATCATAATTATAGTGATAGATTTGAGTTACAAATGAAATTATAAAAAAACTTTAACAGAAGAGGACAATGTCGACCATAATTTTCGTTATTTTTAACAGAGTTTCTTTCAACTCAATTGAAAAATTTTCGTTTCTGTCAACTTTAATCTGATGTTTGATCACTCCTAAGGACGAAATCAGCTAAACTGAATCAAGTGAGGGTTATCTAAAGTAAAGAAGAAAAAAATAAATATATATTGTACTGAGAAAACAGAAAAGTAAACTTAGGCAGCAGAGCAGGATCTTTGAAATACCATATACAGTACCAGTATATGGAGGGATAGATTGGGCACTAAAATCATATATGATTTAAAACATAGATAGATCTGAGAAGACCTATGCTTTTGATGCTATGCCTATGCTATGCATTTCGATCTGTAGTGAATTTTCATTTGTGTTAACAACAAATCAAATTAAGCCCTTTTCAGACTTAATGATAAACATTTTTTTCATCAAATGGTACCCATATATGCGGTGTCTTTCTTTTCATTCATATTTAAATGTTTAACGAGAATTGAAAGCACCAACAGGTGATGTGGTGTTGATGTGTTGATCATTTCACTTATTTCTATATAAAAGTTTTCACTCACTATTAACTTTAAAATAAGAAATAAAGAATTTAATCTTCTGCTAAATTGGTTTTATTCTATTTGCATCTTATTTTCCTTTTTAGGGCACGAAATTACAGCACAGCTCAACATTATCACAGTGTCATTTACAGCAGTTTCCATTGTGTAGTGGCGTTAATGCAATTTCTAAAAAGGCAAATCATTATTTTGGTTGAGTTTTATGCAAAAATCCTTTTTCTCTTTTGAATTGACTGAAGGCATCCAATTTCTCTTTATTTAGCGCAGTCTTTGCTTTTACCCTTATAGAGCCCCTTAAGGCTAAGACCCTAACTTACACTGCATTATAAACCTGTGTATATATAAGATTATCTATAATTTACTTAACTTTATAAGTTATGTTTTTATGATATGCTTGAGTAGAGCGCATTTCATTCGGCGCTCTAATATTTTATATCTTAAATGTTATAAAACTGCAGCTCATATTATATTATTACACACATAACTAGCGAAACAGAACAAATCTGTCTCACATTCACTATTATGTACTTTAATTGGTTTTAAAAATTTCATAAATTCTTTTTTTGTCATAAAATACCTGTAACTTCTATTTTCTTTAATAGCCCTAAAACACAGTATTGAAGTTCATTTTAATTATAAACATCAGATTCTTTTTAAGTCTAAAATGATATAAAAAACTAAAACTCAATTTGAACCTAAATTAAAGATAAATCCATTTTGATCGAGAACTAAACTAACTTTCGTTAAAAATAAGTTTTATTGTTTATATATATTTTGATCTCTATAATGACATAAAGAGGAAATGATTGGTACAGTATATAAAACTGGAATATTATAGTAAAAATGTGATTAAGATTCGAAATTTCAGAAGTAAAGATTACATACCGTGCTATTAGATTACTAGTGGGCTGATTGTCTAATAAATATGATGCTATGTAACTATTTTGACTATAGCTAAAGGACATGACAAGAAGGTTTGGTGTCGTGCATGAATAGTTACTCCTACAGTCTTTCTCTGCTTTTTGGTTTTTCCTGTTTTCTATCTTTTGTGTTATGGGATTTAGAGTTTGTGTACGGCATGTGATGTACTGTACACGCAATCTGTAACCAACAGCAAACCGAAACATTTTTGCTGTTATGCATTATAGAATGGCTGTTAATGTTAAAACAATGCATCTCTTATACTAAGAGATTATTATTACTGCACTAACTCGTAAGTCACATAACGATAGTATCCTCTATTCTGAATTGAATGCTCTATAGAGTAACTAAAGCTAACTTTGATGCCCGATAAATGTTATTACATTTACTTTTCATACACGCAATGCACTAAACTTTTTCGCTTCAAAACAAACTTAGAGTTAGAGTAGATTAGAGTTTGATAAAAACTTTCGATTTAGCAACGCGTTAAAGGAAGACAGCATTTTGGGTTATCTTCCGTACAAAGTTGGACATAAACTCAATCCATTTGCAACGGAAATGGTTCGTCCAAAGTTGCATTGAACAAAAAAATAATTCAAGTTATCATTATATCCGGATCTCTCTCTCTCTCTCTCTCTCTCTCTCTCTCTCTCTCTCTCTCTCTCTCTCTCTCTACATATAAATATTAAAATATTATAATTCAAAGCCTCATAAATAGACTAAAATACAAGAAAGAGTCATAATATATTTGTTTATTCCCATCCTATTAATAACTGCGTTAAGCCTTAAGGTTTCTCTAGTTATTAATTAAATTAAGGACTTTAGTGTGAACCTTATATTAAGGTAAGAATAGTGAGTGCAACATGTTTTGGTGCAAATGTAAATCAACTCAATAAAACTTAATAAAATAGAATTAGCAGATCATCATTTCTGCTGCAGAAAAGACTTTCAATTTGTTAATGAGAGTGTGCACTCGAGTCAGTCATTAGATTTAATTCAATTAGCTATGAATAAATAATTTGAGTTAAATATAAATACACATAAGAGTACGTAAAGAACCAGTACATGTTGCAAAGAGAGCCAGCTATAACACTAACTATACAATGATATTCAAAAAATTTAATCAGTGTTTATCAATATTTCATATTTAATTCATTTAACATAATCTTTATTAAGTTAAGTTAAAAGATTTTACCAAAAACAAACTTAATTTAAATATTATTTAATAAATTTTTCATTCAATACAGAAATACTCTGTGCTATGGCTTTGAATTATGTTGAGTTAAGTCGAACTTACGGCATATAAACTAATTTTAATATAAAAAGAGAGGAAATAAATTCATGCGGGTTTCTAAACATGTGAAGTTAGGGAGAACTCAAGAGATTGGGGTTAGAAGTGTTTGAAATTCCAAGAAATCTTACGCCCACTACAATCCACGAATTACTCGTTTTAATGGAATTCTGAGAAGAGAAATAAATCGTTGATTTATAAGTTGATGTTTATTATTGCAACAAATCTAATGGGCATTTTTTATCTTAATTGCAGCAATTTTTTATTCTTTGCAACAGCTTATGAGATCATTTCCATTCGGATGAATTGTAATGGCTTTTCTCACATGTCTCATCTCTTAAGATTTGTTCCTAAGCACAGCTCAATATTGAACCTGTTGTGTTGATATAGTGAATGCTTTATGGCGAGCATAAAGGTGTCCGCCTCTGGCATTTTATTTCGATATATATTATTAAAGCATAGAATACTTATTGATTTTCTTAAAGAAATGGCCGAAAGCAAGTGCAACAAAGACACGTCAACCATATCGTGATTATGTTTTTTCGATGTATTCATGAACTAGAAATTGAATATAACACGTGTCCTCTCAACGAAAAATTTATTGCTTTGCTTTTAAAAATATATAGACTGAAGAATATATTTGCCAACAAAACCAATTTCGGCCACTAGTTGTTCAGAAATGTCCGATCCATTGCTTCCTTTCTATCTCTTTAAAGTGGACCATAATAATGAAGTGCTAACCATAAACTTTTTGGTCCACTAAGCTTTCAGTGAGTATTGTATGGAAGGCTTATTATTTAGAAGCACAAACAGGATGTAATGGTCGGATCAGTCTCAAGATTCAAATACTTACGGAAGCGATTGCCGGAGACAGCATCGTTTCGGGCTTTCTATTGAATCCACTGAGTTTGGCTCATGTTTTGCTATAAACCAGTCGTCAAAGTCAGTCAATTCTATTCTTTCATTAGCATTCCCACAAAAAAAGAAAACATTGATATTTGAGCCAAAGCACATTCAACACAAAAGAAAACCTTAATCTGAAGAACAAAAAATCAATAATATATTGAAAATCTTTAATAATTTTCTGAATGATATTTATGAGTTTCTTTCAAAAAGGCTATACTATTGATATATCTTTGTGTAAGTTGACATATATGGCTAAAGCGCGTACATCTTCTCTCAAAACAATTCATGGATTGCTTAAAAATAGCGCAAACCAGGCCATCAATTGTGATGACAGTTACACAAAAAATAGTGTAACTTTAGTTGGATAGAAATTTTTTTAAAGAAACTTGTAGTGACCGGCAATACATTTTTCAACTAAGCAAACAGTATTTCATGGTTTTATATGTTTAGATGTATTTCCTGTTTATTAAAGCGAATATGAGACTACCTTTGATATTAAGAGATATAAGATGTAAGTTATCTTTTGTATAACAGTAAATGAGAAATAATAAAAAAATTTATTAAGAGCTTATTGAGAATGAAAAATCCAAATCTATTGATTATTTGTTAAAAGCATATAATATTTAAAATTTATTCATTGCATAACTAATAAGTAGACTCAAATGATTATGTAGAATGAACTCACTATAAATTTATGAATTACATTAAGTATATTGTCTTAATTTTAGTTAAGAATAACTTTGATGGCAGTAAAAGTTAATGTTATTGTTATCACTTTGTTATCACTTCTTGGCATTAAAAAGAGTCATAAGAAATAATATTTAGGAGAGCAGAACAGTTAACAAAAGATGTGCAGGAATAGTGGCCAAAGACGGCTCGATGGTTAGAGAATGGAGACAGAGCAGCAGTTACAGTATACTGTATTTATGGTTGGTTGCATTCACTTGGTTTTGCTTTTGCTTTGCTCCGTTTCTCACCAATGAATCCGTCACTGCAACCGGTGGTCCGCAAACTGAAACGCATACAGACTTCTAAGTTCATCAAAGAAAACTCTAACTCGTAAGTACTGTAAGACCTAATGTTCTACAGATTGATGAGTTCGCTTCACTGACTTGAATGTTTCTCTACTACAAAAATAAGATACGGAAAATAGAAGGCCATCAGAGACACCATATTCTTGATAATATACACTTTAATGAATTAAACATAAATTGCTATCAAACACATTACAACCATTTGTTATTTTCATTAGATATTTACTCAATTTATCATTTAATATGTTATTTATTTATTTATTGACAAACATTTGAGTAGTTTTCAAAAATGGAAATAAAAATATTTATTTTTGTTGACATTACTTTTGTTATAAGTTATAACTAATGTAAGTTTGAACATATTGGCCAAACTTTGAAGTTAGTAAGCGAACAAACATAGCGATTATTAATATCCTAAATGCCTATTCTGTCACTTACAAGTTAGTGCTGACTGACCTCACGTTTTACTGCAGATACTATTATGAAAGACTTGAATGCACTGAGAGATGGTTTGATTCTAGTTAAAGACTATTTCAGCGTAAGCGTAATAAAGTGATGTATGTTTGCGAATCAGTGTTCAGACTCATATTCCTCTCTGGTTCAACTCTCTATATTAACAGTCATCAACTTCTTTGAATGAAAAAACTATTTTTCTCACTCATCACTGTGTTCTCTGTGTTCTTTGTGCTCACTTTGTGAGCAGAGTTGTTATAAAACTGAGTTAACTGACACACAAAGATTGTTATTTGTGAATCTTTCGATCTGAACAGAGAAGCGAAAGAGAATAAAGAGAGACAAAAGAGGAGAAAAAGAGCGCAGAAAAAACATTAATGCCTGCCCGACATTTCGCTTGCTTGCGCTGATGGCACAAAAAATATATCTGTTTAAATCGATGTGCTATCAAATTTCGAATCGGCTCACTCTTTGAAATTAATCTTTTCTGGTTCAACAAGTGACAAAACAGGCTCTCTCACTATCAGACTGACAGCAAAGTTGAGCATTGGTTTGGGGGTTTGGGGGAACACAACAATCAGAGCATAGTCTAAGTGGATCAGAGGGTGGAAGAGGGAGAGGGAGAAGGAGAGAGAAACAGAATTTGAAAACATAATATCGTATAAAATATTATTGAATTGAGTTTAGAGTGTTCTATGCTTTAATACAAGCGCCTAATGTTAGTCAGAGTAAAAGCATAGTCACAGTTACAACGATTGTAGCGACAGAATCAGAGCAATAATTCATATTTGGAGAATCACTCATTTGTAAAGCATTTTTCTTACTTAACTACCAAAAGATCCTTTTGAAGGATTGCTTTATAACACTGGTTGCTGTCTCATGAGACTCGTTGTGACCAATGATAACAAGCTTTTAATAGTAAGATCTCATGAGTATTGCGATACAAAACGAAATGTTGCAAATAGTAGTTCCAAATAGAAGATGTGCACAAAGGTCTAAAGCGTGTCTTTTACTTGCAAAGGTTTACATAACAGTCAAAGAAAAGTTAGTCAGACCTGCTTTTAACATTAGAGTAACCAATACTACTCATCCAGTGCCATGAGATTTCTCACTATCCTCTCTTCTATAGTTACAAAATAGCGTTTAATTTACTTTGTTCTGTGTCTAAGCAAACCAATACTTTTATCAATACATTGCAGCAAATTCTTTAAAAATTATTAAAAAATTAAAAAATTGGTAAAAGTTTTTTGTAAATTCAATTTCAATTCTAATATTTATTATTAGTTTGAGTCATAAAATTAAAAATAATATCAAATACATAATTATTGAGTATTTAATTTATGTTTTTATTAAAGTTTGAGTTATATATAATGTCAAAAGTACTGCTACAATAGTATTACGTTTATAATAAGTTTGGAAATAAATAAACTGTTGAGTTTATAAATTAAACTTTTAAAATATGTGAATTTGAATTGATTCCAAACTAATTTATATATGAAGTAAAGGGTTTGTCTATTTATTGTTTTCTCATCGATTTTGGTTATGATTTAAAATTGGGGAAAATAATATATATTTGATATAACTTATAGAATAATATATACAGTACTATATCTAAAACGAAACATACAATGACTATAAGTGAGTCAAAATGTAAAAGAAATCGATACGAATGACCCACAGTATAATTGTCTAGAATAGTGCCTGTCTATCAAGCTATCAAACAAATTGTTATGTGTACTGAACTGCTCATTAAATAAGACATTAATAATATCTCCAAATTGAAATCAGATTTATATAAACTTAGCATTTATATAGTGTTCTAAAGCAAAATAATTGTAATGCAAGTGATAACACGTTCAATTGAAAATTGTAGGAGAGATTCCACGTTATGCTTAACTTTATCTCTTTGGACGCTCTTTGAATACATAATAAGTTATTGTAATCAAAATAAATCCTTAAAAACTAAAATACTTATAACTTATTATTATTATTATATTGTTATAATATGAATTTTGAGCTTTTAATACCTTTATTGGTGAAACAGATGGAATAGCAAATTAATTGAAGAAAAGCGTAAACTTCACTTTTATGGTAATGCAATACAAGTTTGGGTTAAATAAACTAATAATTATTATTATTGCAGAGATGCAGTAAAATCACATTTTAAGATAATCTTTAGAAAAGCCTTTGCAACGAAGTAATTCCTACCGGACTCCAGACTTTAGCAAGGGGGTATCTGGGGAGTATCTAGACCCCACTAAAGCAATAAAAAATCGAAAAATGTTACCTTGATCCTCCCTTTGTGTTTTAGACACCCCCAGTGACTTTCGGGTATGAAATTAACAAACTTGTTTTAATAAAATATATAATATGCGGGTTTATTATTATTATTATAATTATTATCACTGATGGTACTCAAGCATTTGAGTTAAGCTCAAATTATATTGAGTTTGAGTTTAACTTTAGAATGAAACTAAAATTTTTTTAACATACCAGAAGCTACAATTTGACACCGGTCTCAAGCTATTCTTGTCAGTATACGGTAGGTTACACCCGATTAAATCTTCAAAATTTTTAAGTTTGATGCGCTGCCCTACTCAAGTTAAGTTATTTGAGGTGAAACAAAAATACACATGTCTAATGGTTTTATGAGTAATTTGATTTGTATTGATCATAATTTCAAAATTTTCATCCATTTTATCTGAGTGAATATACTTAAATATTTAACCAACATTGAGGAATTTCAATGCCGATATAATACAATGTTCTTCCCAATATATAGTTTATTCATAAATTTTTTCATCAAAATCCATTAAGTTTTACCACTAGAAAATCCGTAAAACCAATGAGGAGATTTATGATAACGTTCATTTATGTATTTGTTTACCTTTTAAACCAATGAAAAGTTATCATTTTAAAGCAAAAGTCATAAAAATAAGTAGTATTGTATGTAAAAGTACTACCCCTTACAAACACCTTTTGTTTCAAACTTTCTGTGCCTTTAGGAAAAAACGTCTAATTTCAAGTGACTGATGACAGTTTTACATAGACTACAAGTTTTTACAGCAAAATATTTAATTAATCATTTTTTTTTGCTAATCCTTCAATTATTTATTTAAATTGATTTATAAAATATACCAAATTCGCTCATTTATCTCATTCTTTTGTATATTAGAATTTAGGCATTATCTTTAACCGCAAAAATATTTTTTATATTTGAAATTCCGGACTCTAATTGCCTCTAGATTTTTATTAAATAACGATTCAATTATTAGAAAATCAAGTAATAGAAGTTATTTCGTAATGTAATGCTTATATCAGCTGAATATATACATCTCAATAGATATTTTAGGAAAAATTTCTCTCAATCAGCGCAATAGTGTGGTTCACAAACTTTTTTGATTGACGCATCACTTTGTGTCATAGGAAAACTTTGCGGATCACTTGTTTGTTGCTGTAATTTTTGAAACTCGGTGTGACAGTGATTGTTAATTAGCACAAAGCGTTTGCCAAACAAACCATATTCACTGTAAGAATCAAGAATTTGATTTACTTTTTCGAATCTCACTCTGAATTAAACCAGTGGGCATTCTTTTTGTGTTTTATAGAATTGAGGCAAAACATTTTAGTTTTTAAGTCATAGGTTTATACAGAAAAGTAGTATATTTTTAGTAAAAATTTTTATTGGACAACAATTGATTTATTGGGCACGTCATCACCATACAAGTTGAACCAGTACATATTCGATGATGTTTAAGATAATATAGATAAATGCAATTTATAACTTAAATTTAAATATTTTGTTGGTCAAATTTATACATAAAGGGAGCGCTGTCTCAAATAAGGGCTAATCTCAATATTTTCTTAAATTGTGATTTAATAGATTTAAACAGATCAGAACGGAGTCCAATTAGATCGAAATAACAAGATATGTTGCAATTAAAAATATTTTGCAATTTAATTTTTATTTATTTGTTAACCCCAATGATCAAAACTGTTAAGAACTATAGATATAGACATATTTTCAATAATGTAAAATTATAATAAGAGGGACTTTATTTGAGACATTAACTCCAATTTTGAGATAGCATACATTTATTTAGATATTTTGCACTTTTTGTTAGATATAGTCTATTATTGCATAACAAATCAAAGGATTTTTGCTTGTCTTATAGTTTCGCATCATTCGCAAAATAATATAATAATAAGTACTTTAATAATAATTTGTTTAATATTAGACAAAGATAATTATTAAAATGAATTGTATTCAATTACGATAAAGTTTTCACAAGTTTTATAGTAATAAGAAATACCGGTAATTACAATATAATTATTATATTTTTAGCTCCACGTTTAACAAGAAGAGGATATAAGAAAAGTTGGAATGTTGGACCACTTCTAAAAAATAAAAGTACCCTACATTGTAGGTGTACAGTATATTTTGCTGTTTAATTAGAGATTTTTGGTATATCCCTCGATTTTGACAATTTGAAAACCCATCCCTGGAGTTTAGAGTTAGACGAAGTCTGCATTGAGGGAAATACTTTGTAAAATAGACAAAATTAATTTTTTATTAAAATCGAAAGCCGCATAACCTGACGCTTATATAAAAAATGCGTTGCATATAATAACATAAAAGTTGAAATGCATTTCATACTGAATTATTTAGATGCCTGAGAGACTAGATGTGGATTTTGAAAAATGTTTTTGAAGCAATAGAAAGTATTACAAACTGAAAGTATGTTCAGAACTGTGAGTTGAATTGTGAATACAGTATATCAAATGCTGTAATATTTAACTAACAAATCTCATAAAAGCAATAGCATTGCATAGCATGACAATAGGGCAAAAGCAGCGAATATACAGTAATATTACATTTGATGATACATCTAATGGGTTTCTCCAATTCAATATTAAACATTTATCGCTCATAAATGCAGCCGTTATGGCATCGCTGGGATATAATTTGATGTCTATTACTATTTCCATTGATTGCTGTTATGCAAAACAAAACACTCAAAACATGGCTATTACTCGGAATACATGCGAAAGAACGTGAGCTGCTTTAGTTCTAATGAATTTCATAGCTAATTGAGTTCTGATAATGTAATTCGAATAATTATACCAAAAAGCATGAACACCAATATGAGCCTCAATTACTAAATTTGTTCTTTAATTTCAAGTTTCATTTTCTCAGAAGTTTTGATTATTCGACGAAAACTCTTGAGTTAGTGAAGAAAGGACTGTAGAACTAATGTTTTAGGTCAACACTAATATATCAACAGTTTAAAGAAAGCGAAGTAATCATAATTAGAGCAAATAAAAGTAGGAGCGCGTGGTCTGATTGCTACCGATGTTACGAGAAGAGAATCGTAAATCAAGTATGTGTACCACTGAAAGAAAGCACTTGTTTGTATTTTGTACTGAATAGTCTGATGCAGTAATACTCTGATGCATAAAGTATACCATTACTACAGCGGTGTACTGAGTCTTCTACTCTTTCTATTGTAACTATAGTGAGATGAGAGACTTTGCTAGGAATGGAAGAGATGCCTAAATAGAAAATACTACAGCACTTGTAAAAGCAATGACTAACTTAGGGGTAACTTAAACAACGCAACATGATATGGCAGTTAACTAAACAAGTCTGCTTTGGAACCACAAGTCTGGCTCATTAATCTAAAACCAAGTGGGATTATGCCATTTACTTTGCTATGTTAGCCTCAATTCCTACCATGAATATGGTCAACAAATTCACGTACAGGCCCTACTTCTTATATCTTCTAAGCAAAAGCTCTCTTTATTGTCGTTTACATTTATCGTGTTTTACTAGTGCTGAATAACGCGAATTTCTCTTTTCTAATTCTACTGAGAGCTAAGTTTGAGTTTACTGTTCAGAGCTATCAGTTTTATTTAAAAATTAAAATATATAGTTAACAGTTTTCAATATAACAATACTTGAAAGCACTACACTCGGAAAAAATTATGCCTAAAACAGTATTAGGCTTCGGAGCACGTGTTACACATTCTCTCAAATGTTACTTTAAAAATGAGAAAACAAGTTTGCTCTCAAAGTGATATTTTCTTCAATATGAAAAAATATCTTAAGTTTACTTTACTTCTTATTTGATGGATGGAGTGTTTATGAGATTGCGTTACAGATGCTCTTCGTATATGAGTTCTACAATACAGTTAACTTTCAAAATCGATATAACAGAGCTATTCGAGAATATACGCCGTTTTTAAGTGGCGTTTCATTTTATTTTTAATTGTTAATAGAAGTCAATTGCCATGGCTTTGAGAGTCAAATGAGTAAAGCTATTAATTCAATTCCCATTACTCTCAAACGCGCTGTTGTGTGTTCTGCACTAAGAAGTGAAGAGCAATGAATAAATCTCCATAAACGACAAAAGCAAACACTGGCCGATTGGACCACTACTCCGCATAGTTTATTGGCTTTATTCAAATTAGTGGTTGGCCTCATCTTAACTCAACTCAAGTTTCGATCGAATAAACTTACTCTCAATGCACTTCCAATTTCTTTCATTTTCAGCTTTACTGCTTTAAAACATTAAACAACTTTATTTTTAATAAACATTTTATTCAAAAAATTGATTCATCAATTAGAAATGAATAACTTAATAAATTATATAAATTTTAATAAATAACATTAATATATGAATAGGCACTAATTGATTAGAATATGCAGAACTGAACATTCGTTGAGCAGACTTAATATATATTTCTGCTTCAGGTATTATACATGTTTCACATTTTATTAAATTCGAGTGAATATGAATGCAACAATTCATGGATGCGTTGGCGTATAAAGTTCATCATACTTGTCACTGGTTCTGTTGACTGAGAATTTTGTATGTATTTTTCAAGCAATTTTATTCAAAGTAAAAATTGATCGCATTTTTTGAATTTCATGTTGAAAATGAAAAGCAAAATATTGATACTATTGAAAGTTTGAATCAATTTTCATCAAATCCAATCATTTAATTCATAGATAATTTGTATGAGAAGAATGTCTGAAATTTAATAAAAGTTTTAAAAAATTGGGAGATACTTTACTTTACCCACAGTATTTTTTGTATTGTTGATTGACGCGCTATAAAATGATATTCTTTACTTATGCCTAGTATTTGTTTAATTGTTGGTTCACGCGTTATATTAATAATTAATAAACACTATTCTTTAACATAAAAGGCAATTCCTATTACAATCAGTTTCAATGAAAAAAAATTATTACTTATACAAAATCAGTTTTATGCAAGAACTCTAGCTTCCTCCTTGGCGGCGGCTACCACCGCCGCCCACAAAAATGGTAAACCGTAACCTAACTAATAATACGTTGGGTCGCTTCGCGACCAAGCGTTTATTGTTAGCTTAGGTTTACCATTACGTGGCACTTAATTTACTTATAAAGGAATTTAATAAAATAATAGTTTTCGAGATAATACAATTTTTATTAAAACTTTCAAATATTAATTTTCAAATCAAAATAGATTACGAGTCAAGAAAAGCATTTTAATAGCGCGTGAATCAGCAATTCAATTAATACTATAAATAAAGTAAAGATTATCCAAAAATTGTATAGTAAAGTAACTGTACCGTACAGAATATCAATGAAAAGCAACTTTGCTTACAATTATTCATTAAATGAAACCGAATGAGACATTTGTCCAAATGTCATGCACTCAATTTTTGAATATTAATATATTAATAATCAGGAAGTATGTGAATTAAATAGGATCACAGAAATTGTAATTATAGAAAAAATATTTAATAACAAAATCATTAAAATATATTTAGTTTTGAATATCAACTTGAATTAAATGTTAATTCTTTTGATTTAAATTATTTATAATATAAGACTTAAATTAATTGAATTAACTTCACAATTATTAATAAAATACAAAATTCTAAACATTTATTAACTTCTTATGCATTTTATTTAAATGACAATCCATTTAAAAGAAGAAATATCTAATATTTTAATGTGAATTATCTTTGAAAAACTTATAATGAGATTAGAGTGACTTCAATCTATACAGTATGAGACAAATGAAAATTCAAATGAAAACTCGAGAAAGCAGTTTTCGTTATTTTTAGTTTTAGTTGTAATCAAGTGAATGTTGTTACTCATATAAATTCCGCCTTTTTCTCGTGGGATTTCAATGATTAGTTTAGCTGTTCAGACATATTCTTTGCAATGATTAATCTTATGGAATATGAAACATTTACAATCCAGCTGTTGCCTCACTTGCCTCACAACAGATACTCATTCAACAAGAGAAGTCTTGAGTAACGCAAGTTATAAGTATTCTCCTAATTAGCCCATTAATTAAGAAGTTTTTGTATTTTCATTAATAATTTTATCTCCAATTTTTTCACTCGTATTCTAGTGTTTAGGTATAAAAACAAGACTGAATCAAGATTACGAACTCGTGTTGTATTTATTGATAGGTTTATATTTATAGTATAAAATAATTATTATTTCAATAAATTATATTTAACTGATTTATTATATATAAGTAGGGTTATTATAGCCTATAGTATGGGCCAGTGCTGGCCAAGTGTGGCTCATTCTAACAATGTTTTCATAGCTTATCATAGCGCTGGATCTTGGCCGCTACTTGGCTAGCACTGTTATAGGCCATGTACTTTAGTAAGAATATTTTAGAGCACACTAAATGCTCCCGTTGCTACGCAACTCATATAGCTGAATTAGCCATTGGAATATTATTTTTGAAAATCCAGTATTTAAAAAGCATTGTTGTATCCTTTTTCCTATTTGAAAATCTTTTTTGACTAAAATCTCAATTTTATTGTTGTAAAAAATTTAATTACATTATTGCGGAATTACACACAGACAGACAGACAGACAGACGGACTGACACAATACTTTTAATAATATAGATTCTATTTTAATTTTTATATTTTCATTGCTGCAAAACTTTAAAGGGGGTAACGTATGGTTAGAGACAATGTATTTCGGGTTTTATTTTTTTTCTAAAATCGGCGGGATTTTTCAGGTTTTATTTTCAAAAGTTTTATTCAGGTACTTTTCGGGTTTTATAATGAAAATTCACAAAGTTTTCATAATTAATGATTGAAAAAATTACATTCAATATCACCATTAACATAAAGAATTGTATTTATTTGCAAATTAGCAATACTAAGAGTGTTATTAGCAATACTAAGACTGTTTCTCTTAAAAATGCAATAGAGAAACGAGTTTAAAGTTGTCAATTCTAAAAAGTTAAGCTTTGAATGTTTACATTTTTAGATAGAAAGATAACTTTTTCAGTTGAATTATCGGATAAATTCGGGTTAAACCAGAAATATACAGTAAAAAATCGGCGGGTTTTATCAGGTTATATCGGGTTAAACCCGAAAAACATTGTCTCTACGTATGGTCTATAATAAGGCTTAGTGGGGCTTACAATTTATATTTGGATATAGGAGTGTTCTATATTATAACATAGCATTATTATAACAATGAAACAATAATATAAAAATGCGGATTGTTTTAACAATGAAAGACCAACACCGGAAAGTACATAACTATATACCCTGATTTCGGGTAGATACGTCGCACCCGCGCATAAGACGCACCATTGAGAATAACCCCAATCTCATTATGAAAGCTCGTTCAACAGATAAGTCGCACTTATAAATCTCAATTGAATGCATAAGAAATGGATTTCCTAAGGCTCGAATTTGTGAATATACAATTGCAGATAATTCATAACACAATCAATTCGATAAATCAATTGATGAAGAGCCATCTGAAGACGAAGAAATACCTGAACAACTCATTGAACTCATTAAACAACATTGACTTCCTAAAATTATTTGTAATTTTGATTGAATAAAAATTAGCTTCTGGCTTTCACACATTAGTAGCATCCTTTCTATAAGTCGCAGTCATTATTTTCTTAAGATTTTAACTTTTTTCTTCAGATAAGACGCGACTTATCAGGTACTCATTTGTTACACAACACGACTTATAAAATACAGAATTACGAGTTATGCCAATATTTTCTAAGCTATACTTTGAATATGTTATTAGAACTGAGGAATAGCACACTCGATTGTGACTTAAATTATTTAAAATTAATATTTTCTTATATTCAGCTTTTATTTTTTTGAATATAGCACTTTATTTATTTTATATCAGTCATAGCATGCAATATAATCCGTTACAATATTTTAATTTATTATCATTTTTAACAGATAATTAGTTGAAAAACAGTTAACTTTTGTTATTTGATTATATATTTATTTAGTCATAATTTTCAATAAATATAATAATTTGTTTTACCATTTATTTGTGCACTGAATTAAAGTTTATTTTGTTAGTAATTTGGGTTTATTTTAAACGTAAATGATATAAATTCGCCAAAAGCTCGAAAAACTCTTTTCCTAAAAAGCCTTAAGGAACGAGAGAACGAGAGGAAGACAGGAATATGGTAGCGATGGCAATGATTGATCTTTGAATTGCCATTATTTACCTTCATTAGGAATCTATATAAAGATACTCTAAATTTGTACAGTACTCCTATGTTGCGCCACTTGCAAACTCTTGCAAACTCTTAGCCGAAAATGCAGAGTGAAGTCATTGCTTTGGTCAGCGTTTTGATGATTTCGTGATCCGCACTAATCATTAGGCTTTACTTCTTCTGTTTGTTGTCATGAGTTTGTAATAAAGACGTGATCCGAATAATCATGTCTCTCAGTCTCTCATTTGCGAAACTCCATCCTTAACTACAAGAAATGAATTCAACAAAATTTAAGGTCTTAACCTTTATATACTCCCTATAAGTTAATTCTTTTATAATTAAATAATTTTGAGGTAAATTAAAGCAAACCCAAAGGCAATGTGCGCTCTTATTGTTTCCATTCATAACATTCAATTATAGACAGCTTCAAAATGAGAGTCAATTATCATTTATTTTTATAATAATTTAAAATAATTGTTGCGCTCTTTCGTTACTTGCATTGAAACACATAAATTACATTCAAATAGACATAAAATGTTTAAAATGGTCTCAAAGCTTGAAAAGCTCTTATTAAATATGAAATGCAGTAAAATTTTATTCCATTAGATTATATAATTATAATTAAGGCGTCAATTATTGTTGATTAGTATTGCAATATCTGCTAAATTTCTATTAGACCGTAAAAATTATTATTATAGCACTCTCTGTGTGCATCTCTTTTACTAATCATTGAGATCAGTCGTCATTAATCGTCATCCACTCAAAAAATCATTTGGTATATGAATATAAATATACTTATGTCAGATGCAGTCAATACCGACGGGACTCTTAATGACAGCCAGAGGACAGATGCGCAGTCATTATCAAAAATTAAAATCTAATGGGCGGCACATATGAACATTAGCCTCAAGTTGAAAATGAAAATATAGTCATGAATGGGAATTCTTGAGCTAATTGTCGTTTTGCAACTTTATTGGACTGCAAATATGCGTCGTATACAAAAGTTGAAATCATAATACACGCCAACTGTTAACTTTATGTAACTGGTATTAAATGGTCAAAAGAACACGCACTCAAAACTATTTATGTAATACATGGCGAATATTAAAATTCATGTTAATTGTGCGTTCCTTGAAGTGCTTTTGCTGTACTTAATGGAAAGTAACAGTAAATGAAGAATAGCGTTTGTCATATAATATTTATACTACTCTGATCACTAACTGAGTCTCATATGCGGGTGTGGATCAAAAAACCTCAGTCTTTTTACGTCACATTTCAATGCACTTATAATAATGCTTTTGTTGTGTACTTTTATAATCTAGATTTTCTCTATTGTGCATATTCAACATTATATTCATTGTATTTAAATAATTTATTTTATTTATAATGAAATATTCATAAAAATTAAATTTATTACACTTCTTATAAATAGCTTTCCAAAGAATATGAAAGAATAGTACAGGATTTTAACTGATTTTTGCATCCAAAACAAATCATAACTAAGCATTTTATATACTTTTATATACAATACTCGTTTAATTAACATTCTAAACATACAATATCACTAACTTGTTAGTAATATACATGTATCAAAACTTAAAAAAGTTTATTTAGATTTTTTAATTTACAGCATAGGCCAAGATTTTTCAGGGGTCAAAAGTAAAAACTATTATACTTATAGCAAAACAGATTTCTTTAATTGAATTTTACATCAAAAATACATTAAATTAATTTTTTTTCATTTATTGCTTTAAACCTTTGGAATAACAGTAAATATACTATATATTCAAATTAATTAGTAACAAAAGTCACAAAAATTGGGCAGATTTGTGAGAATTGAACAGTCCACTAAAACCTGTTAACCCGATAGTGGTGGACATTAGCTTGACATAGCTCTGACATAGCTTAAGTCAAATCTTAATAATGAAGTGATAATAAGTGATAACTTGATTAAAGTCTTTAAATTTGAACTGTATTACTTTGGTTTATGGTTTATTTTACTGTTTAAATTTTGAGTGAAGTTTAGGATTTTTTGGAAGCAGACAAATGAATTTAAAAAATTAAATTCCATAAAAATTAGAGTTATTCTTGTTATCAGACTCACAAAAATTTGACAATAGTTTAACTGAACAGTTGATGTGACTAAAAAGTATAAACTTTTGTAATGACAGAAAATATTAATTTAGTGCCGATAGCTAAAGTCAATTACCGGTTGAATGTGCATATTATGAACTAAAATGATTGCCTAAATTATAATATGTTGCTAACTATAAGTTATGAAGGTAGCTTTAAATAAGTAGAAGTAGATTTAGTTTGAATATTTGCAGAGTAATTATTTCATATTTAATGATAACTTTTATAAATTATTCAATCATTTGATCGTTTTTCTAATCAGAGCACCAATTCTCTCATTTAGGTCTAAATTAGTTAATACTTTTTCATCAAACAAATTGTAGGTTTAATAATAAGTTGATTCCATTAATAACTTTAATAAATATTAAATTGAAAAGTGAAGAACATGTGCTCGTCTCAGCTCAAGCTTCATGTTAATCAACTAAGAATAGTTCTTACCTGACTCTAAATAAATTTCGTTGAAAATACTTTTAACATTTTTTAATAGCAAAGTGAGTTTAATATGAAAATAATTTACACTAAAATAAATAAACTGCTATATTATTTTAAAATTTTGCTAAACTTAACCTTCTTTTTGTCCAAAATATTATTTTAATTAAAGTTTCTATTTTACAGTATTATCAAACAGTAGTTTTCTTTGTTATTGATATGAATGAAGTTATTTTGAGAATTTATTAAATAAAAAATTTAGTTTTCAAAGTCTTATAACATCATTTTTGGCCTGCTTTTAGATATTCATGAATTTAAAATTTAATTCAAAAGCAGTGTAAAGATTTTCTTAAATGCTAAATGGGCTTAATTATTCATTTTAAAGCATTAAAACAAGGTTTCGGACAGTTTCAATTCCGAGAGATTATATTCGGAGACTTAATATACGGCGAATAATACTGTACCCTAATAAAGATGAGTTAATATTTTTTCACAATAAGCTCAAAGCTTAAGCTAAAACTTTTGCAGAATAACGCTCTTCATTGCAGAATAACATTAATTAGTTGGTTCTGTTCGAAGTCACTTCAGATTTAATATTGAATTGCCTCTAATAATTCAAAACTTATACATTAATAAAATAAAATTATACCAACTTAATGATAGTATTATAATTTTATTTTATAAAATTAAATATCGTTTTAATAAAATAATGAGTTTTAATATTAATCATAAAAAATACAATTCAAAAGCAAACTTCATTACAATAAACCTTTTCTTTACAACTGTTTTTAGTGAATGATAAATAAGTTGTTTTCGAAGAAAAAAATAGTTTTTAGGAATTAATGCTTTTACGGAGAATTAATGAAATCAATTCCTAAAACAATAAATCGAAAAAACACTTTTAAATGTTTGATAATTTATTTCAAGTTAGAGTTGAATAATAAAAAAAATGTTTAGAAATGTTTGAATTGAATTAAAATAATTAATATGGAACTAAGTGTTTATTTAGATGCATGTTTAGCAAATAGAGCAACAATTTTAGCAATGCGTTGACACTTGCCTAAAGTCTGATCTAAATCTTTATATTCTTTCTCCACTGTTTTCAAATTCGTAATAATATAACTTATATATGGAGCACATTTTGCATTTTGTTTGGCTACAGAAAGCTGTAGAAATTTATGTTGCGATCAATACGCGAGCAATCAATGATATGAAAGGGCTGAGAGCAACAGCTGTAAAGTGTGCCAAACTTGGTGCTTCACCAAAATATAAAGTTAGGCTTAACTCAATGCGCAATTTCTAAATTCTGGCTCTGCTTTACTAAGTATTGAAAAAGAACAATGGATTGCATTGCAGTGGAATGATATTAGAATGAAAATGCATTTTTATCGCTATAAACTCTCAAAAATAGATGAAATACAACTTTTTTTCTATTTCAAACACAAAGCAAACACAGCATAAAAAACTTTAAGAGAGCAGAGTATTATTTAACTATATTATTGAAAAATTATGAGATGAAAAATTATTTTGTGCATCATTTCATTGTTCATGTAAATTACTTTACTTCTATTGTTTAATTAGATAATTGATTAATTGTTATTTTCATAGTTTTTATCCATTATTAAACTCGTGATTTGAGAGACTAAATGAGTGCAATAACTTTGAATCTCATTAATTTGGTCTACAATTAAGCATAAAACGAGTCATTTATTTAAGTTTCTATGTTTTCTTTTTAAATATACGATAGAATTTGAAATTGTTGCAGCAATTATTACTGTGTATATTATGTTATTTTAAGAATTTTTATTGTTCTGCTAGTATTGTATTTTTCATTTAAGTGATTTCCACCTAATTATGTGTTACTTATTATCAAACAGAAGTCAAACAAGTATTTGTTAAGCGCAAACACTGCTATTTGTGTGCATTACTTAATAAAATACTTGATAGACTTGAATGAGCATTTCTATAGCAAATGATAAAATTATTATTTTATTATATCTCATTATTTTCTATATGATTAACGGGTTTGCATTTGTTTACTTAATGCTTCATTTCATTAAATTATACAAAAGCACTAACTTTTGTACATATGATCAGATATTAAAATAACAATTAGTTACTAATAGTAAAAATCATATTCTAAATTAGTTTGAAAATCTAGAATATTTTCAATGACATTAAAATCAAAACTTATCAAAAGTTATCAAAACTTTTTGTTAGGTTAGAAATTTTATACAAATGCCAAACTCATTTCAAAAAATGCTTTAAAACTCGATAATGATTGTTAAAAAATTTGTTTAAAACCATTTGAGCGGTGAATGACTAAATTTAATATAATTTAAATTAAATTAAATATTAAGGCTTTTGCGTATCAATTTGCTTGATTCAAACAACAATGTATTGTAAGAAAGCGACTTTTGGGGAACGAAACCAAATCATGAGAATTGATACGAATAATTATTTGTCAGAATAGAGTAAATAATCTAACTTTGAATAATGAAAATTTTTCCTTTTCGATGGGCCTCAAATCTAGCAAATAAATGAAATAATTTGAAACAAGATTTTACTATTAATAGGAAAAAGAAAATTATTGATAAACATTTACTGAATTATAAGATCAAATGCTAGTTATTAAAAATTATTTCTAATGATTTATATGAACACATTTTAATATATTATTTGTCTTCACAATTAAATAAATAAGTGTAGATATTAATGATAGATAAGTCGGAAAACCGAATAGACTTTTGTGATCGTTCATAATCTTATGACATAATGAAGTAAAATTTTGGCATAAAATTTATTTCTTCTTTATGATTAATGTTTAAAAATGATGATTTTGAGCTCAAGTTAAAAATGATAACATATTGATACTCAAAATTTAATGTTTTTTATTTATCTCAATTTGTTGTGTTAATAAACCTAAAATTTATGTAAACGTATAACTATAAAAAATAATCTCTCTATCTGTCTGTGACTCTGTCCAATTAGATTTAATTATAAATTGTCAAAAGTTTGCTATCATTGAAATATGTAAACATAGAATAACATGATTAGTAAAAATTGTTTAAAGAATGAGATAATTTTTATGCAAATTTTATACTGAATAACAAAATACAAGTAAATATTTCTTAGTCTATTTTAATGGTTCTGAGTCGTTATTGTTTTATTATTAGAAAGTTTCATATTTTATTTTAAGTTTTATAATAAGTTTTAGTTTATCTTAAGCTATAAAATGAAATCTGATGAATATATTATAATATAATATAAGCTACACTTCAGAGTAATTTTTTAAGGTCCTGTTGCTTGCGATCGTATTTCATTTAATATTCTCTCACATAACTAATTCAATAAAAATAAATGAATAGACTATTGAGGTAAGACTTACACAGTATGTGTAGAAACTTTGTTAAAAGAAAATTTTATATTATAAATTACACGCGAGTCAATATTTTTGAAAGGAAAGCCTTAATCGAGTCAAGAGCTTACTTTTGAATGAAGTGATGTCCGTCATGCAAAGGCCACATCAAGATTCAAAAGTAATAAGTACTGGTATACCTGTACTGTATAATACTAGAAATACTACAATCCATACATTTATAATAATTTATTTTCCATTAAGAGAATTTGTGGGTTAGAAATGCATAAATGCAGTAACAGGTGGATTCTAACTAAATTTAAATAAAATAACTTTATTTCAAGAATTATCATGAGTGCCGTTTATCGATTCCACCCAACAATCAGCATATGTTCATTCTACAGCACTTTTCTTTCTTTTCATTAAGGTATATATTGCACTAAATTGTTAACTTATAAAAATCATTCAAAATAAAACTTTCCAAGTTCTCAATGATATATTTATACCAATACTACTGTATATAACATTATAATTATCCATTTCTTATACAATACGCATAAACTTTACATTGAAACTATCAATAAAAAGTCTACTATTTATAGAATACAAGTTAATATAGAAATAAAAGCAGCACAAAACAGAAGGTGAGTCATATCATATTTAATTAGAAAAATTGCTTCTGAAATAAATGTAATTTATTATTAATAATTATAAATATTCATTTGAGTTAAATTATATTAAGTAAATATATCAGTGAATGGCTTGTTTTAACTAAATTTATGACTCGTAGTGATAGGAATTAATCGAATTTATTTAAATTCATTATGTTTTATAACTTCAACTTCTATATATATAAGAACTGTTTTATTAATGCACACATTTGCATAGTTCTAAATGAAGTCAAGTCTTTTAAAGTGTGAGAATTTACAGAACAAGTTGTACCCAAATTCTTAAAGCTATCAACTAAAATATATCATATGTTAGAGATGGGAGCGGATGAGATAAATACCAATCCGCTCCGCATAAGTTTTATAAATAAAGATCCGCACCGCAATCCGCAAATTGTAATGTCAGTACTAAACTAATGAAGCTTTCAACCAAATAAGCACATTGACACTAAATCTTACTTTCAAACAGGTATTAAAGGAATTTTAATCCTATCTTATCTTAATCCATAGATAACGTGATACCTAAACTGTTTTGATTGAAAAACTAGTTCATAAAATAGAAGTAAAGTATGTAATATAGGAACTTGTATTGCTTGTTCATAAAATTGAAAATTTCATAAAATATCCTGCGGATCATCCGAGGATTTATTCAAATTTTACTATCCGCTCCGCTATTTGCAAGTATTAATCGGCTCCGTTCTACATGTGCTTAAAAATTTAATTTCTTATCCTATCCGCACCTCATAATAAATAATTTGCATCCGCGGATCATAACCCGCGGAACTCCGCATTCGCCCCCATCTCTATCATATGTGTAACTAAGAAATAATGTTTCAAAGTTTTATTCTAAACTATTATCTTTTAAGTGAAAATACAAAATAATGCTTTCATTGATCAAAATAGATAACTCATTAAAGCAGAGTTAATCAACTTTAAGTAATCTATTAACTGAACAAAGATTTGTTGAAATACTAAACATGTAAAATTCTCAATATTGATCAATGTGTACATTGTATTTATATATTTTGTATTTATGCCCTGGAATGCAGTAATTTGAAGATAACTTAATAAGAAGATATCTCAGACTTTAGATAAAATACAGAAAAATAGACAAAACCAGTAAAAGATGATAGGAATGGGGACTGACTAGTCAGACATCATTAAAGCAATTTAATGCAATTTGGGAATTTGTAAATGTCATTAAATTGAAAGTTTGCCAAAATTTAATTGCAGTGAACTCTAGTTTCATTAAACTAGTGGTCAAAATAATAACCTTTTAAGCAGGTGGAGCTACACTATAATTACTATGAAGCAATGGTAACCCCAAAGCGCAATCATTCCAAATTGGAAACGTTCCCATCAATAAATGCATGCTGAATATAATCTATGGAATAGTACCGAACGTGCGATTAAATCTTTAGCAGACGCTTCATAAACAATTTATGACACAATAGGGCGTGGGCTCTGCAGGTGTTTTGTGTGACGACCAGCTAACTATACCAGAGTCACATTCATCAGAATTACAGGTGAAGCTCTTTTAAACTTAACCATTAATGAGGTTTTATTAATCTTATTTTAGAATTAGTATAAAAGCCTAATTGAGACACAGCTTATCAGAGGATATGTTAAAGCTGTTAATATTAGATGAAAATCCTCATTAATTCCAGTCATAAAATTTAACACAAGAATAGGAAAAAACTTCAAACCCATATTCTTTCCCAATACAAGTTCGATATTAGATGAGAGTTAACAAGTTTTTTTGAAGAAAGTCGAACATCTGTCACATTATCCCATAGCGCTTAATGGCATTCAGGGATCTAATCGAATGAGTTAAATCGAAAATAAAGACCAAATTATATGTTAAACCATACATTCGTTTTTGGGGAATAAAACCACTTAAATCTTAAATAGGAATATTACCCAAAATAAAAACGCTTCAGGTTTATCAAATATTTTTCACAAATGTTTTTGACCTTAAAGTTATTTCGAGTGTTAAATGATTGTCATGATGTTCCAAGTCTTAGCCAAAAAAATTATTTGTCAAAAGTTTTCTATTCAAATTTGAATAACCTTTTATAATAAATTTAAAGAATAATACCTGAAGAGAATGATAGTCAGATGTCTAAAAAAACTTATACATGGTATTAATCTAAAACATCACACAAATAATAAATTTGAAAGTAGATTACTTACGCCTTTATTGCTTATACAGTATGTTATATTTATGGATCTAAAATGTTTTACTGAGTCTGAATCAACATATCAAAAACATATCCAACATAAGTCTAAGAAAATTTTCAAGTTTAGGCTTGAATTACCGTTTCAAATGATATGATGGGCCATAATAAAAATAAATGTATTCTTGTTTAGCAATTTATGGGTTAAAAAATCATAAATTAATTTTACATTTTGTATATTTTTTAACAAATGATAATTCAAAACCAAAGTTGAGACTCCCGTAGGGCTTCAACTTCTATCATTCTGTCATTCATTTGTGCACAATGTATGTCACACAGTACTGGTGCATATAAAATACTTTTTGCGGTTTTTTAATTTATAAATATCTAATAATTGAAAATAAAATACTGTATACGTATTTTGTATTTTTGAATTAAAAGTAACAAAATTTAATTGAATGATCAATTTATAATTTAAATAAACAGAATATCACGAAAAAATACTAATAAAATGCTAATCAAAAAATGGCAAAAAAAATTATGGGATTTGAGTGCAATAAATATAAAAAGTGAGCGAAATATCCAATTTAAAAATGTAAACCTTATAACAAGTAATACATAAATTTAAGTTACGTTACATATCGAGAGAGAGAGAGAGAGAGAGCACAATATAAAACGAAATCTTTCTGTTGCTTTCATAATGGGATATTTGGTTCATGTTTTGATATGGTGCTGGAGTTATCGTCTTTCAAATCACGCCATAGCATGAATTTCTAATAAAATAATAATAATGAACACAAGAATAATACTATTTTATTATTAACCGATTGAAAGCAACGAACCATTTTCGGTCTCTTATTTTAAACATATTCATTGCTTTGATTGCAATGGAAAGTAATTATAGCTTTGAATTGATAAGCTATTCATGCGAGGCTGCAATGGACTTATATATACGCCCCTTAATTCTTGCAGGTGACATGCATAGCAAAAAAGAATATTTCTGCCAAAAAAGTATTGATCCTCATTCCCGCGGACGTGAAGCAAACACAATGCGTCACAAAAAATAGCATTATATTCAATTTCTGTGAAAGTATTACTTGGAAATAAAAACTGCACAATTGTTTGCAGGCGAACACTTGTATGCACACTAAACGCGAAACTGGCATTGCGTTGCATTTCATTGCATTACTCACTTATGGTCACCTATAAAGCCTTTATTGAAAGCAAGTACAGTCGAAATCGATTTGAAGCCTATCAATGCATAAATGGAAAATTCTAAGTAATGGCATCAAAACTTTCTATTGATATATGCATAGTCTTAGACGAACAAATGTGAGCACAATTTGTTTGTGTCTTATTTCTGATGCCTGTAAAAGACGATTGCCATCAATTGCATGAGACACACATCTAAATGCAAAAATCGCGTGTTTGTTCTCTTCTGATTTATATTCATTTTAGAACCAAAAAGTTAGAGATGTTTGACAATTGATTTTTTATTTTAGAATTACTACTTCACCGATATGTTAAACACAAAATTTTAAATAAAATCCTTATCAAGAAAATGATTTTGAGAACTCAAACAAGTATACAATAAAGCAACAAATCTGACGAATGTGTGATCTAAAGCCTATATTTGAAATCTCCCTTTCAATTAAAATTTTTATGCAATTTATACTGGAAATTGAAAATTCTTACTTTAATAATATTTTATACGCTAATGTTTATTTGGCACACATGCCGGTCGTGTGTGTGTATGTGTGTTGCGCGTTGAGCTGCTCTAACTCTAATATATTTAAGAAATGCCACCAAAAAATAACAATCTAAAGTGTTGGCTTCCATATAAAATTTAAATGTTTTTCTATTTCCGTTAAAAAAACTTACATAACAAACTGTTCCACTTAAATAATCACTCTATTCAGTAATACTAGAATATTGAAATTTTCTCACAGCAATAGTTGTTTCGCTGAATATTAAGTGACTGCATATGCAAAACGGTCACAAAAAGGTTTTCTCGTAGATATTCGATCCACAAAATAAATGCATTTCACATTTTGGCTCTGTTTCATCTCAAACAAAGGTTTATTTTATTTGATTAAATTATTTTACTAAAGATTCACTTTATTTTTAAACAATTAATTAAATATTTCACTTCAATAATCACTTTTTGTTCAATATTTTTGAATTTGAAATTTTTTGTACGCGAAGATTAACTAAATGGGCGATGACTTTAAGAAAAATCGATTTTATTTTCTACTTGGGCTCATTTTACCCAACATTAAAATAAAACTACTCTAAAACGTATTCTACTGTATATTGAACAAAATTATAGTTATATTCACAGATTCATCCATCCATTCATTCATTCATTAATCCATTTACTTGGCGTTATCCTCATTCGGTGAATCGTCATTCGATGAACCGTACAGTCCCAGACCTTGTTGATGTACAGTAGACACTAGTCTTAAGTGGTTATAATTTATCACAAACTTATTGTTAGTTTAAGTTCTCATTTGAAAATGAAATTTTTGATTTTTATTCTATTGTCAAGATGTGAATTGGTTAGAATTTATGCTCATTTTATTAGTGATTAAGTGTAGAGACTTTTTTGTGGGTTTTTGGCTTTTACCAGACGCACTTGTACACAAAGATGTACACAGTATGATGTATACCACCCAGAGTTTGTGGAAATGAAAAAGCATAGATGGGTAGTAATGATGTCCATAGGCTTGAAAACCTCAAAGCCTCAGCCAGAGCCTCAGGTTCATAAAGGGCCCTCAAGCCAAGCCTGGAGTCTAGGCTTAGCTGATGCCTATGGACATGATAAATGGGTCACACCTTTCATTTTTTCTAGTCTTTAGATTTGTGTTTTGGTAAACTTGTGATCGAAACGATTTTGACAAACTTTACTTTTTAGACACTAATAACAATCATGGTTTCAAATCAATTTAAGTATTTTTTACTTCATGATAAATTGTTGGAAGAATTTTTTCCTAAGGAAACTCCCACCTACTCATGGAGCTGGTAATCCTTACAGGAAAACTTGATAAAGAATTTTTAAATTCTGATTAAGGGCTCGTGCACAAAGTGCGTACGCAGTCAGGGGGGGGGTCAATTTCATTGTAAAAATTGAGTACGCTTACATAGAGTTTACATAGGTGCGTACGCTATCAGGGGGGAGGGGGGGGGTCTGAAAATAGTCGAAAACAGCGTACGTACTTTGGCACGAGCCCTAATGCTTTCGATATTAAACTCTAAATCTTTATATACTAATGATGCTCAGTATGAAGTCAGTGTTAGACAGACAGGGGGGTCACCTAAAGCCTGGACACCCTCTGAAGATCTCCAAAAATGGTAAACTCTGATTTTGAACAAAAAAATAAAGTCAAAATTGAAAGAGTAATGACCAAAGCCCATAGGCGGTCCCCCACGGAAGGGTACCCTCTTGAGTACCTATCATTGGAAAGGTCTCATCGAGTTCTACAACTTTTCCTCTTAGACCAACTCGTTCCGTCAACGGAGTAATGCACCAGAAGGAGAAGAAGCACCATTGTAAATACATTATATATAAATACATACAGAACTACATAATGTATTTGCAATTGGGACTTTTTCGCCCTCTGGTACTTTACTCCGTGGATGGATCGACTTGGTCCAAAAGGAAAAGTTGTAGTACTCGATGAGATCTTTCAAATGATATATTACTCAAGAGGGTACCCTTCCGTGGGGGACCGCCTATGGGCTTTGGTCATTACTCTTTCATTGTATAATCTGTATTTAATTTGTGATCACCCTTTGCTTTGCTAACACTAATGTCGCTATAAGTTTATTTGATTATAAAATAAGTCATTATTATACTCGTAGCGAAGCAGTGACGATAAGACGAAGGTTTGTGGCAAATCAAACTTCATACTATCGGCAGAAAGAGTAAATCTATTGAACGGCGCACTCGAAAAATTACTATAACCAATAACATTAAATTAAGCTACACATTGAAAAATTAGTTTAAGTATTTTTAGAACTCAACGCTTCGAATGTAAAGCAGAGTTAAATATTAAAATAATCCCTTATTTCATAAGCGAGAAAATGCTTGGTTTAACATATAGGTTCCCAGAGTTAAAAATTTTAACATTAAGCCCTATGAAAACCATGTGATTATTTAAATGCAAGTGGTCCGCGGGGCAAAAAAGGTTGGGAACTATTGGTTTAACTTTTCCGCCGTATAAGTATAAGGATAAGTATTCTTGTGATTCAATTTGTTTACTTATCATTTAATTTCAATTTATTAATCATTTGGTCTAAATTCCAATTACAAACTTATAAAGCAGTAGTTTTAGTGAAATTGGTATTAAATGATATAATTTTATTTTCATTCAATAGATTTATTGTTTAAGAAAAAATTACCATCAAATAAGATGTGTTTGTTCTCAATTTTCATGATTTTTATAAAGCTGACGCCCACTGAAACTTCTAACGAATAAGTCTGTATGAAATAACTAATCAAAGAGATTATTTACAAAAATAAAATCTAAACCAACACAATTTCCAGTAAAGTGGAAGTTCATTATTAATATATGCGCAACCATTTATCGTATTTATCACACAGAATACAATATAGTAAAACCCATAAAATGATACTATTCTGTAAGGCTTTGAAGCTTAGAAAAAAGTAAAAATTCAATTCATGAAAACAAAATAATATACAATTTTTAAAAGTTAAGTTGAATTTCGAAATCGCGTCAAAAATTCAATTTAAAATATTGTTTAACATTATTTACATGATTATAAACTGCAATTATAATATTGCTTATGTCATAATTAGAATCAGCGGTGTTAGTCTTTGGCCGCTGCTAAAGCTAAAAGCTAACGAAGTTCAGTCGAAACAATACAAAAAACTCAATTTTGTCGACGAACCGCAAAAATATACACAAAATTAATAAAAAGTAAAATATATTTAGTTTACATCGCTTTTTAGCAATGCTTTGAAAAAAATGAATAATTGAATTACAGGTATTTTTTTGTGTTTCGTTTGAGATATCAATACCTGAATTATTGTCAATAATATTATTCTTTGAATGAGTGTTGAGTTGATTCACAACTTTTTTTATTTTGGATTTAAATCACTTTTTGAAACACTTTTGCATTCATTGAGTCCTCGGTTGTGAAGAATGAGTCTAAACTGTTGTCATTGAGAACTGCATTCAAATTGAATTCAATCGACGGTTCAATTGAGTCATTGCTTTCCTCAACACAAACACACAGATCATTCAATTGTTTTAATTGTTTATTATTATTGATATTACTTTCGACCCCATTATTGCCCATCACATAAATCATATCCTGAACAGCAGTCACGACTTCATTATTTATTTGACATTTGTTTGAATCCATTATTTAATTAAGACGAATCTGAATTATAATAAATAATTAATAAACTCTAAACAACTATTACTTTGAGTAAGTCTTAAGTAATCTGTTTGAGAAATTGTTTTATTTGTAAAAAACAATCACTTTTTATAATAGACAAATAATAGCAAACCGCTTAATAGCTGTGATTTAACAAACTTAAAGTTTATACGAAAATATATGCTTATAATTACTGCTGAACATGATTAACCTCTGGACCTCTCGGATCTCAGGTCCAGACTCAGGTCTGGGCTCGAGGTCCGAGGTTAGAGGTCCGGGTCCAAGGTCCCAGGTTTAAGAGAGGTTCGAGGTCCAGTTTTTTACAGAGGTCCGGGCCCAAGAAGTCCGAGTACGGACCTCGGACCCAGACCTGCTCAGCAGTACTTATGGTGTATTGCGAACACATTGTAAGCATTCTTTAACATAAAACCCTAAAAATATGTATATATCGAGCTTATTTCGGGGCGTCTCATCCGACCCAACTCGACATTTCAGGACACTCAGCCAGGGGTATCAAAGG